>NAGG01001143.1:0-15158 GCA_003031705.1 Calonectria naviculata
TGGGCTGGGAGGTGCTAAAGTTGCTGGCGTGCTACGTCCAACTTTGGCTCACCTCGTTTTGACCGTCCGAACGTGCCACGACACCAAGCAATCCACCAATTGACAGTAGTGTGCAATAGCTCAGAGCCCGGCAGCCGTTGTACAGGGATTCCGGGACATCTCTGCCAATTCAGTCGCGTGGGGGTGCTTAGAAACCGGCCGGTCGCATTTGTCGAGGCCATGGTGTCAGTGTAAATCCCACGCCTTGGCTCCAGCCCACGAGTTCCCCATCTCTCTCTTGCACTATGGTGCCGTCTGCAGTCTTGGGGTACTTGTAGAAATGCCAAATAAACCATTTCATGCCAATATCGCCATCGTAAATCAAAGGGACCCAGATATTACGTCAAACCAGTGTTTGCTGAGGTTGCTATTAATTGCAATCTACTCCACCAAACCACCCTCCATCTGCTTTTCATACAAGGGGAAATCAACTTTGCAATCCTCCGGCCGAGCCAAGTCTATATGCATAATATGACAATGTGAAGAGCTGATTTTGGAGGTCCCCAACACCATCGTTACTGACCAATATTCTTATGCAGACCCCATTTTAGTACCCATTTTGAACAAAGCAATACAGCCCAAACCTCTTGCAACTGTTTTCATTTCTTCGAGATCCTCCACTCAATGACATGAGCGAGCTGGAAACCCGAAGGAAACCAACGTGTGCAGAGAAAATTCCAAAAGCGCCAGCCCATCCGGGGCTCCCTATCACCCTAATCCGTTGATGGTCTCCAGTGTTCCAATGACTCCGTACTTCATGGAAGAACCCTCATTACTCATTTTTGACATGTATCGTCGTGAAATTCTTCTCATCAATCGTGACCAAGTTCTTGTAGTTCCCGTTCCTTTGCGGCAAGCATTTCTCGCATCCTGTCAGCCTCCCGTTGAAGGGCTGCTCGACGCTCTGCTTTTAGTCTCTCGCTCTCCATGTTCAAATCGCGGGCTCCTGGTGTTGGGTCCCTATTCGAAAACGCCCCGGGACTAGGGGCCGATGCAATCGTGCTTCCGGGAGATCGTATCGGGGGGAGAGAATAGTCTCCATCATCGCTCCCGGTGCCCGTGTTGGGAGGACTATCGCTAGAGGTCGAGGGGTTGAGAATAGATTTGATATTTATCGACGAGACCCGTTTTGTGCTTTCCTGCACGCCATCATTTCCGCCGAGCGCTTCGCCTTCGGTAGTAGAAAAGGATCGTTTGCGCGTTGGTGAAAGAAACGAGGCCGGCGACATAGACGACTGTCTATCGGAAGCGCCCGCCATCGACGTCATCGGGGGCAACCTATTGTCATCGTTAAGCGGCGCAGGCAGATTTCGAGTGTTGCTCGATTGATGATATGCCGCGAGATCTGAAGTCGATGGTAAGGGAGAAATCGTTCTGTTAGGACGCATGACAGGTTGAGGTTCGATTGTGAGGGGGTGTTCCGGGCGGCGGCGCAAGCCCAAATTTATCGACCCATCATCGTTCATCGACCCTCTCTCTGGGGTTTGCTCTTGGCTTTGTCCTTGTGACTCAGTCGTATCTACAATGTCTTCCATCTCCTCGTCCTGGGTGGCCGGGATGATTCGTTTCCGCCTCTTGATCGTCGACTTCTTCATTGTCACTGGTCGATGAACCCCATGAAGTTTGTAGTACAGTCCTAGAATTCATTCAGCAACAAAGAAAAGCTGATTTTGAAAAACTCAACTCACCACAGGCGTTACAAATAGTATGACCACTCTCATCTCGTCTCCACAGAGGAGTGATGGTGGTTCCACAGTTCTGGCACGCAATCACAACTGTTGCGTTTGCAGTCTGGCCTTCAAGGGCGTTGACGTCGACGGGTGTTGGCTCAGACTTGACGCCATCCTTTTGGCTCTGGCAACCCTGCCGCTTTTGCATGACGCTCAGATGGGCGCTCTTGGACATGCGGTTGTTGAAGGCGGGACAGCCGTTGCATCCTTCTGCGCCTCCCGTTCCATTACACCGACCGCCGCCAGGACAGGTGCCTCCAACCTGGTCGGCGGAAACATAGGCTGCTGTGCTGGCAGCAGACGGGTTGCTTGACGACACCTGGGAAGGTTTGGCTGGAACAGTTCGAGGAGGATCTGCTGGCACTACATTCGGGGGTCTCTTCAGACTGGTAGGTCGGGCAGCATTTCTCGCTTTCAGATAAAGGCCACATGCGTTACAAATCGTGGCACCCTGCGGTGATCTTCTCCACAGAGGAGTCCGGGTGGTTCCGCAGTTACTATCTCATGATAAGCCGTGGTGTTCAACTCTCAGATAATGGAAACAAATACTCACCTGCATACTTGCCCTTGGCTGTTCGCCGCGCCCGAGCCACCTTTGGGTTCCGATTTGGATGTTCCAGGACTGGGCGCTTTTGGTACTGGGCCGGCTGGAGGGCTTGCGCTTGAACCGGGAGAACCGCCGCTGGGATTTGAACGATATCCCCGGTTCTCTGGATTTGAAGGAAGTTGAGTTCGTTCCTGGGACGATGCTGCAGAGGCATCACGAGGTTTGGACGACATAGGCCTTGAAGGCAAGGCGGTTCGTACAGAACCGGGCTCGCGTTGATGGCTATACGACGCCCCTGGCTGTGTGTCTTCGCTCATTCCTGTAGAACCAAGGCGATAATTAAATATGGCAAGGTGGTTAAAGGAAGAGGCCCGGTGAGTGCGCTCGCTGAAAGCGGTGGCAGCGCAGGAGGGTGGGCTGGAGACGTGTTGGATTGGTCCGGTGTAAGGCGATGGCTGCAACATGCATCGGCGGTATGTGGCCGGAGCCTGCTTTGGGGGAAACAGTTGGGGGTGGATATTTGATAATGCCAGGGCGGACTTGGCAAAGAAGAATATGGCAAGACCACGGTGAATTACAATATGTCGACAAGAGGCGAATTTAGGTAAGATGCCGGGCCGGGAAGAGAGGCGGGTGCCGGTGAGGGTACGTACAGCGATTTCGAGAAATCGTATTGATAGGACAGAAAAGGTACGCGACTAACAAGTAGAAATTGGCGGGTTGGTAATGTACCGGGGGTGATGGGGCCAGTCCGGCCGAGCAAACCACTGGGGTACTAGATACGTCGACTCCGGGCAGATGACTGGCAAGGCCCCAAAAAGCCGAGTCAGTCAATCCGAGTGGTGAGGGGTGTCCACGCGAGCGTAGTCCCGAGAGAGCGAAGCGACAACAATCGGATGCTCGGGATGGTGACTCCTAAGCCGGGACAGGCAACAATGACGAACAAAGGCGGGCCGAGAGTGTGGTGGATATGGGCTCGTGGCCTCTGGTTTTCGACTCCGGGGTCAAGAGCCGGGAAAGAGTGAACCAAAGCAGATGAGTAGAAGAAGGTGAGGGATGAAGGTGAAAGATCAAGGCAATGAACTGTGGGGCCCGTGAGAGGATAGTATAGACGCAGAGCTAGATGTCAACGGGGAAGAAAGGCGTAAATGAGTTCGAAGTTTGAATGGGAGGCGGAGCTAGTGAGCGAGTGGGTGGACAGACGAAGTTGGAAGAAAGGTGTAGTCAGCGAGTGGCGCGGGGGCCAGAGTAGTAGTAATCCAAGACAATCGAGATGTCGAAGGTGTGCTTGGCAGAAAAAAAAACAGGGACCTATATGAAAATGGGTTGGCACCACCAGTCCGGGACGGGGTGACCAGGAAGGTAAGTGGTAAAGGCGATGATGAGGGAGACGGGGGGGGTGTGTGTGTGGGAGACCAGATCACAGCGCGCCGGTGGACTATTTTGCTATGATGGAGGTAGGTCGAATGGGTGGGACGGTGAGGAAAGGACAATGCGGCGCAGAGCAGCCGGAGCAGGGGGAAATGGTCCGCAAGGGAGACGAGACGACTGAGGAGGGATCAAATAAGTCGCCAGCAAACGCAGGAGCACGGGGCTGAGGGGACCGGAGTTGCTGGGGGGTGGATTCTGGACTCTCGGTGTCCCTTGGGTTTAAGGACGGAAGGGGATAGGACGAGGGCGATGGATGGAGAGGAAGATGTCGGTAGGTGCATGTGCATAACTTGGGATGCTATGGAACCAGGAAGCCCATGGCAAACCGCGAGGGAACAGGAGGAGGCAATGGCCACAAAGACTGGGGGGGTATCTGCAGGACCCAGCAACAGCCGTGAGCAGGCGACTAGGGACAAGGAGACCAGCGGCGACAGCCCAAGGCTACGAACGCAGGACGCTGTCACGCACGACGCCAGAGAGGACGCAGAGAGCTGCACACAATCCCGCTCGAGGCAGTGGGCAAGAGGTGGTGGTCGAGTTGGTTGATGACAGGCGAGTCGAGTGCCGGGAGTGACGTGCGTGACACGATGAGAAAGCCCCGGTAATCTAGGGGGGGGGGTGTTGTGTCCCGTTTTGTTCTAAGGTCGGCGGGTGGGTAGGTTGTGCCGAAAGTGGGCTGCTGGGGGTTTGAAGGAAAGAAACGATGAGATGATGAGATGGGCGATTGGGAGACAGATGAGGGAAACTGGCCTCCGTGGTCGGTCCTGAGATAAGATACCGGCGAGGTGAGGTGATGTGATGAAATCAACAAAGGGAAACCAGGCGACAATGGCAGGGTATGCGCAAGCAGCGACAGCGCAGCAACAGAAGGCGGTGGGTTGGGGGGAGCCGTCGGCCAAGCAAAACTGCCCCATTTCCCGTTTCCGACTTATCTGGAGCTGTCAACGGACTTTTTCATTCTTCGGTGCTCTCTGTCTACATGGGGTAAAAAGCCGGGCTTGATGAGGAGCCAAGGGCACACGAACAGGAGAGCCCAGGGCCCAAAGAAGGGTCCATGGAATCCCAGGTCCTCGTCGACTCTGCTCGCCCCATTGTCAGACCCGAAAGGGTCCCCCCAGGGCAAGGCCGCCAGCCCTGCTGCTACTTTATCAGAGTGACGTTTTCCGGCCCAGGGTTTCTGTCATGCAGCAGATCAGAAGATGCTGTGGTCTCAGGCTCGCTTATATTACTGCACTGGTCCTCCTGGCTCCCAACAATTGCCCACTCGCACACAAGCTGAAAATGAAAATTCCGTCACTTCCAGCCGGGGGCGGCGCTCCTATGATGGCATGGCAATTCGCAAAACTGGCCCGACATCTCGCCAGATCAGAGCTTCCGGGGTGGGGTCAGGTTCCTCCGCCGGCGGCTCTGTCGAAGCTTTCGTCCAGCCGCCCCTGAGATGTCTTGGATTACATTTGGTCGGCATCCATTGGCCCAGCAAGGACAGAGAAAAATGGGTGAGGGCCACTTGACACCGTTACGGCGTCGCCCAGTCCTGACGCAGGGGATCGTCGCCCCGGCTGACTTAGATCCAGGACGCTAAGCCGAGATCAGGCCCTCTTTTTTGGTGGCCACGGCTTTTTTCTCAGCGCGCCATCTTACTGGCTGGGACCCATCAAATCACGTCGCGACAGGGTGTGTCCTGCCACACGACTTTGCATCGCGGCTCTCACCGAACCCAACTTCAACCAAGACGATTGTGTCACGCACACCGCACCAGCGCCATCTCACCGAATCGCGACCCCTTTGGCACTTGGCCGCCTCGGTGCATAAAGTTCCATACTTGTCCCTTAGCCCTACCCTCGCGAACCAGGGTTCGTTCCCGCCTGCGCTTGCGTTCGCGCCTGCGCCGATGCGCCAGAGCTTGCCCGTCGCATAGCTCTAACCGAGCTTTGTCCTCCCTTATCCTTATCGCCGTCACCACCGTTCGACTCAATTGAACACCATCCGCCATGGCTTCCTCAGAGGTCGGCAGCCCCAAGCGGGAACCCACTCCCACTGCCGTCCCTCTGTCCTCAATCCCCCAGAAACGAGCACTTGACGAAGGCCACAGCCCGGCCGTGCCATCGCCCCTCAACCCCGACTCCCTCCCTCCCGACGATGTCGCCCAGGGCGCCCGCTCCAAGTCTGCTCGCGCAAAGAAGGACACGCTCAAGAAGCGTGAGTCCAAGGGCGCCGCCTTGGGCCCTGACAGCGCCCGCGCAACACCAGATCCCAAGACCTCAAAGACCCCCGAGCACAGCGAGCTGAGCCCGTTGCGCTACAAGCTCGCCCCTCCCAAACTCTCAGACTTTGAGCTGCCCCGTGGCCCTGTCATGACTGCTCATCATGAGGTCAAGGGCCCCGATGGTGAGACGATTGAGTTCTTTGAAACATCCGACCAGTAAGTTTCAACTCCAGGTTCCATTTCCGACATTGGTGTTAATTATATACAGCGTTTCTAACAAGAAGAATTTTCGATACACCCATTGTATTGCCGACCCCCTCTTCCCCTCGACGATCTACTACCGGCAGACCGAGCCAGAGCCTTTCGGACCACGCATGGGCTTCGAGGATGCCGCAGGTCATGTATTCTTTGACAAGTCGGCGCGGCATGTGACGACTAACAAAGGGTTTCGCATGGCTCGGGCCAATGTCGCGGTGCGCGAGGGTAGATGGTTTTGGGAGTGCAAGATCACTCAAGGAATCAGGGAGCCCAAGAATGACGAATCCAAGTCGGGCGGTGGAATGCATGTGCGCATGGGCTGGGCCCGACGTGAGGCCTCACTAGATGCTCCTGTGGGCTTCGACGCGTACAGCTATGGAATCCGAGATGTTGCTGGCGAAAAGGTTCACATGTCACGACCTAAGGACTTCTTCCCCGCCGGCGAGCGCATCAAGGAGGGAGACGTGATTGGATTGGAGATTCAGCTTCCCTCAGAACATTTACATCGTAAAATTATGTCTGGACAGTACAATCCTGCCGTGGACCAGTCCGATGAAGAGCCCCCGCCGACGACCGAAGCCCCCAATATTATACGAGACCGCGTGCCAATTCGTTTCAAAGCACACACCTACTTCGAAAAGATCGAATATCACACAACCAAGGAACTCGAAGATCTCATGAATCCTTCGCCCACGGCCTCAAGCAACTCATCTGAAGTTCCAGGGCCTAATCATCCAACACCGAGTCTACGAACCCTACCCAACTCTTACATACGTATTTACAAAAACGGTGTCCTCATGGGCACCCCATTTGAGAACCTGCTCGGCTTCCTACCGCCTGCCTCTCGCCCCATGCCCCAAGTCGGTGCCCGCGAGGGTGTCGACGACGGTATGCTTGGCTACTACCCAGCCGTCAGTGTCTTCCGCGGAGGCGCCGCCGAGGTCAACTTCGGTCCTGATTTTTGGTTCCCACCTCCGGAGTACGACACCACTGGGGGCGAGGTTGACATGGTTCGCCCCATGGGGGGGCGATTGGCTAAGGTCCACGCCGTGTCGGAACGCTACCACGATCAGATTGCAGAGGACATTGTCTACGACATTATTGACGAGGTGGACTTTTGGATGCAGGATGGCGGAGGTGCTACGGACCGCCAGGGAGTTAGTGACAAGAGCGAGGCCGTGGCGTTGGCGCCTGGTAGGGAGGAGATTAAGGAGTTGGTGGAGGATGATTAGAGAAGAGAATATGGAATCATTTACAGCGTCTGCGTCTTGGAGTTAGGTTACGGTTGGTTCTCAGACATAGATACCCGCTGCGATGGCCGCAGAGACATTCAAAAAAAAAAGAGACTTGTCATTCATCTACGTAATGCTCATCAAAAACCAGACCCGCCGGGTATCCTCATCCATCCACGAGATGCAAATCCCTTCTGCATACGTATCTATTCATTCATTAAGAACCAAAAAGCGCTCATGACCACGTCGTCCAACTCCACATTCCCTCCGCAACCGCAGCTTTATATCAACGAAGGTTTGATTCCACAGACGCATCCTTTGGCTTCGGCGACAGGGGTGAATCAGACAAAGGCGATGGAGGAGATACGGGAGCTGCTACTTCCACCTTGGGGGGTTCGTTTGACGAGCCCTGGGTCGTCGTCTCGCCCACGGTACGGGCCGCAGCTGGCTCGGGCGCGGGGAGCAGCGGGTCGTCAGGTAGCTCCTCGATGCGATCACTGCCGTCGACGGGGATCTCTGCCTCAGCCTTTTCCTTTTCGAGGCGGACTTCACGGCCTCGTTTGTGGCAGTACCAAAGAACAAACATAAGCACTGTATAGACTGTCAGAGAAGAGTAACAAAAGGGTTGGGCTAGGTTGGGTCATGTTAACTCACGGAAGAGGGCAACACTCCAAACAACATTGGTTCCCATGACAGCGGGCCATCTCGCCTTGAGCGCATTAACGATCGCCTTTAGCATGCTCACGACCGCACCAGGTTTGGTCACCAGCTCCGTCAAGTTCTGTGGTGTGAGCAGTTTCTTGGCTGCCTCCTTGACCCCGATCTCAGCTTCCGCCTTGAGTCCCTGGCTCTCAGCCGCCGCCGCGAGCAACTCGGGCGCAAGCGACGAGGTCAGCTTCTCTGGGAGCTGGGTAACAAGTTTCTGGAGGGAAGAGGGCAGCTTCTCGAAGCCACGGTTGAGCGCGCCATCGCGGTCCTCGAATAGACTTGTGAGATCGCCGACCGCCGTCGGCACACCGTTGACCAGATCCTTGAAGACTTGTGTGAAACGTTGAAGCAGATCCGACGAGTCGTTTGACAAGGAGACAATCTTGTTATTCTTGGCTTCCAGGTTCAAGCGGTCGAGAACCTTGCTGAGGTCTTTCTTCTCTCGTTCAGCTTCCTGCTCTGTGATGGGAGTGTCGTCGGGTTTGAGTGAGTTGCCATGCTTTTTGCTCCTCGAGAACAAGAGCGAAAGACGGTTATGGGGCTTTTCATCCTGGTCTTTTTCCTTCTTCTTTTCCTTCTTCTCTTTCTTTTCCTTTTCCTTCTCTTTTTTGTCCTTCTTCTTCCCCTCCTCGTCCTTGCCGACTTCCACAGATTTCTTCTCGTCCGAGATGGAGTCGCTATCGGACAGGGTAATGTCTGGGGTCTTGACCCGCGGTGGGAGAGGTGGAGGTGGGCTGTCGTCTTCCAGGATGCTCCTCAGCCAGGATTCATCGTCTTTATCGAGCACCGGGCTTAGCGGAGGCTGGTCGGAAGTCGGGGAATGGTCCTGTTCGGGGGCATTCAAGTCATCGCCCTTGGCCTGTCCGTCGCTGTTGGCATCGACAACGGTTTTGATATCGGGTGTCTGCGATGTGTTCCCCTCTTCGCCAGCCTCAGGCTTCTGCGCGGCATCCTTCGCAGAGTCTTTGGCGGCCTCCTTGTCGGCCTTGTTCCTCCCGAATTTTTTGGACTTGAAGTAGTCCAACATAGTATTGCGTCTCGTATCGGTCGCTTCGAACTTGGGTAGATTTAACTTCGGTGAGGTTGGGTCAGGAATTGCACTAGTCGACGGTATTTATTCAGGAATCAGGGGCTTGCAAGTGTTGCAGCCATGCGTTGAGGACGATCGCCGTTGACCATTCGTAGGCGCGCGCTTGGAGTGGTCCGTCTTTGTTTCGTCCCAAACCGTGAGCTCTAGACCAATGCCTTGAGGCACCGCCACATGACATCACGCGCCACCCCTCCTAACCCCACGCAATAATGACACATGTGATCGACAGCCCAAGACGGGCCAAACATAGGGAGGGATAGAAAGGTAAAGTTCGGAGGCGTCTGACAGACAGCAACTCCGCTGCCAATTTCTTTCATTCGGTTTCTGGGTATCTTTGAATAAAAATAACGTGTTCGATCAATCAGTCGTCATCATAAATATTTTCTTCCTCTCCAGACGCCTCCTCGGCATCATCGCCTCCTCCTCCTTCTTCTTCGCGAATCACTTCGTCAGCCAGAGTGCTTCGTCGCCCACGGCCTTTCTGATAAGACTTGGTCATCGTAACCGCTCTTTCACCCGTATGCCTCTCGCCTGTCCACGCATTTGAGCATTTGGGGCACTTTTTTTCTCGGCGTGTTCGCCAGAATGCATCTTCGCAAATGTCATGCAACCGAAAATTGCACTCGGGCTCGTTGCATCTCAGACCAACTGTCACAATGTCCTTGCAAGCTTCGCAAAACTTGATGCGCTGCCACTCCTGTGGGCCAATATCTGGGTCGTTGTATGTCTCTACCAGCCATGATCGCAATTCCAGCAGTGCCCGTGGGGACATGCTATAGAAGCCCTCGTTGCTCTTTTCGATCCATCCGGCCTCGACCAGGCTACTCAAGACAGTTTCAACTTCGCTATGCTTGAGGCCTCTATCTCCTGGCGTTTGTGTCTGTGAGTCCACGTCAATTTGACTCTGTCTTCTGTCCGGTCTGGCCAGTTTCATTGCTTGCATCTCGGTGACAGCAAGAACCTCCATACGTGGCGAATTGTACGTGTCGAACATGGCATCGAAAACTCGTTTTATGAAGGACAATTCATCCGGGTTATATGTCGTGGCAAGCTGTGTCTGCGGGTCGGAGGTGGTATTAACGAGCGCATAGATACGTTCCTTGGTGGTTTGGTGAACTGTGCTTCGGATTTCATAATCGAAAAGTGAGGCAGCTTCCGAAGCAGTGTCGATATATTCGCGAAAGTCCTGCTCTGTGATCGAGTCGGGGCGCACTTGGTCGTCATCCCCACGCTCTGCGTTGAAGATCTCGGCGAGGATTGGACGAGCCTCTTCAAAGGTAATCGTTCCCCTAGCCAGTAAAGCCTGGAGGAACGCCCGGTTCCCATCCGTGTAGCGAGAGTCGCCCATCTCGACTCTGCGGCTGGTTCAAGTCGAGGTCCAGGGTCTAGGATCTTGACTGGTGATAAGGCAAAGCTCTTGCCCACGAATTCAATTAAACGGTGTGTGCATACTTGCGCGGGGCCTTGAATTTCAAGACGCGACCCACGCGTCAGGTTCCAGGTACAGATGTGGCGGTGCATGATGACGTGTGGCTAAGTTGGCGAAGTTCACCAACTCCTGGATTCGTCATGTCTACTAACGGTTTGCCGTTAGCAGTATGGTCCAAACTCGGTCCAAGAGAATGCTCAAGGATTATTCCCAGCCGCAGTTTCAAGGGTCCATTTAACTCGCCCCCAAATCATGATGATTGGCCTCAAAGCTCTTCCGGATTCCGAGAATATTGCCCCCCCCAAAATTAACCGAGCTCGCTGGCCCGGCTGCATTTGGCACCCAGGCCGACGCCATGACACAATTTAAGTCATGATAAAACATTTAGTGGGGTGGTTGTCGCATCAGAAACCCTTGGTGTTGTTGGCTGACGAAGCTTTTAAGCCTCGTCTGGGAGAGAGCGACGGCCGAGCCAACGGGCCCATCCTAACGTAGATTCACACCAGTGCTTCCAGATCAGAGCCAACATTTTCTAGTTTTCGGTCTTTAAACATGTACCAGGCCTAGCTGTGTTTTTAAGTGATATAAGCTATAACAGAGCTGAATCTGTGACATTCAGATCATCCTCTGTCATCTCACGTCTCAATAGTCCCAAAAATTCTGGAACCTGCTTCGGTTCCATTGAACGCCACCACCCACAATCATGGCTCCATTTGCGCTTCATGCTTGGACGTCGTGGGGCCATCTCCACCCTAATGCACTACTTTGGCATCAGACTGACTCGCCAATCTCGGGGCATCCCCGGGGATCTTTTGCAAGGGGTAAATCCAGGAAGCTGGGTCTGCGTGTTGATCGTCAGCCGATGGGAGCGTGCTCAATCGTGGAGACACCATGGCTCTGAATCGACCCTCACTTCTCCCCCCCGGGTCGATCTTATGCAGGAACTTTACTTTTTATCATTACTCGTTTTTTCTTCCCGAGAACTCCATTCAATTGATTCTTATCTTAAACCTTGAGAACGGGCCATATGGCCGTCCAACTTCCCTCGGAGGTCTTGGGACTGGGGATTGGCGTCCTCGTTTACTCACTCTTCAGCCTGAGTCTAGGCTTGCTCACGGCATGGCTCGTTTGGGTTCATCGTGAGGGCAAAAGTTGTAGGTAGTATGACCTCTGCTCGCATGCTACCGTCGATTAACATATCCAGACATCTTTCTCTTGACAGTCTTCACAACATTGGGCAACCTTGCTTCTATCGGTCAGCAGTTGCATACCATTTTTAGTTGGAGAAGCATCAAGTTGGAACAGCATCGTCATGCGGAAAAAAACATTGGAAATCCGGAGCTCGCACTAGCTGGCAATTCAGTTGGTGTCGATTTGGCCCTCTTCTACATTCGTAAGTTTACTCTTTTTGGATTCCAAACCAATGCTAACTCATGGCAAAAGAGTTCACCTGCTATGGCATTGAAGCATTGCTAATCTTTTTTTGGTCTGCTGTTCTATTTCAGTCTGTTTACCAATTTCAGACTTTTGCGGAGACGCTTCGATATTCTAATCTTATCGCCAAACTATGTGCAGTTTTATTCCCCATCGTTTTGATCTGTTTCCTCCAGATCAAGGCCATTCAAGACAGTGTTGTGGCATTCTTTGTTATTGCCAATATCTGCAGTGAGTTTTTGTCTGTGCCACAGGGAGAGCGTACTGACCACCCCGCAGTGACTGTTGGGCTTGTTGGGGGTGCCATTATGCTCCTGTCAATCCTTGGCAGATATATTTACACCAAACACCGGCTCATTTCATTCAAGTTTCGGTACGGTAAAGATTCTACCAAGTATGGAAGCCAGTCAAATGCCACCGCCTTGACCGACATCCGGCCCCAGAGAAAAATATACGATCGGTGGCTCATCTTGCGTCTCGGGGTTGGATTCATTGCTTTGGGGTTCGTATATCCGAATCACCCCTTTCCAATCTAGATCTAGACTCACATTTCCACTTCCAGCATATTCCAGCTTGTGACCATCGCAACCGAGGTCACTTCACAGAGCAAGAATAACCGCAGTAGTCTAAGTGACACCGCCCAACTGACGGTTCGTCAGGCGAAGTCTGACTTCGTCTTCTTCATTCCAGGTGCCACGCCACCGTTGGTCACATTCATAGTGTTTGGTACCACGAGGACATTTCGTGATTACATGTGGGATGTCTTTACTCCCCGCTGCCTAAGAGGAAAGGCGGATAATCGAACAATGAGGAAGCCCAGTGACACACAGGCGTCACAGTCACGAGAGTCGCATATATATGGCACTGAGGATGGGTTTGGCCACAGTGTTACCATAAGTGGGAGGCCGAGTTATGCGTTGACAAACTTGAGTGGGAAGGAGAGAGAAGATGACGCAGTGCCAATATTGGGAGTGTCGCCCCAACCCCACGCAGGTCATCCAGAGCACGGGATTCCACATGCGAGATAGTACTTTTTAATAGCGAAAATGTTAAATACTTAATATGTATATGTTTCGAGCATCCAGACCCTTGGACAGAATTGTTCCTGGGCCTTAAAACAATATCACTTGTTGTTATTTGCCTAGTGACCAAGGTGACCCTATCATGATGTACAGCCTATAATATTTATGGACGAGGAAATAAAGCAGAATAAGAATCGACTTAAAACAGCGCGGAATTATACCTGAACAGCCAAGACCAAGTTTTGTTGCATGGAATTGACACATTAAGATAGGTACAGGGTAACTGGGATGGAAAGGGTAGGACATCGACTGCTGACTCAGCTTCGCGCCTGCTTGCTGTGATTGGCCTGTCGCGACTTCAATCCCAAACGTATCCATCCCTTCGGCCAAACCAAACGACAAGACAGCTTCAAAACGACAGCAAGAGACCGGGCTCCATCGCATTTGACACCGCGATCGGGAGCTGGTATTGACAGTAAATTCCACACAGCATAGATACTTGGAGACAACGCCATATCTAGCCTGATCCGATCAGCAGTTGATTGCGGCGCTGGAATCTCATCTTGCGTGGCGCGCCCAGTCTGGCTGCTGAGAGGCTAAGCCCGGGAAGCGGACAAGACAGTCGCATTGGCAACAGTCCACAAAGATCTCGAAGATCAAATCCAAAGAAGTAATCGGGGTTTAAACCCCCGGAGACGTCCAACCACGAATTTTTGTCCCACGCAATCGCCAGGCGCTGCTGATTCGCGGTCGTTGGCTGAGCCGCGACTTGAAGAGGCTCCACACTAAGCTAGGCCCCTTTGGAGACTTTCATTCTTTCACTCCCTCAGCGTCAACAAAATTGACAAAACGTGTTATCGCAAGCCAACAATCAATCTCGGTTCGCCATGGCGGACACGAAGGAGTTTGATGTGATTCGGGTGGCTAGAAGCGACGGTGCGGATAGTGGCCCTGGGTACTGGCCAGTGACATCTGCTCCTGTTCCCATTACGGCCAAGAAGACGGGCAAAGATGCAACTTCAGTCGAAAAGGCACCTAGGGTGAAACCACAAATGATCAGATTATCAGAGGATGACCCCAGATTTGTCGAGTGGAGAGTGAAATTGGGCATTCTCTTGAAACAGGAACTTTGCCCAACTCCTGATGGTGAGTTGAATCAATAGGAGCCATATTTCTTCGCAGCCTAACATACAGAAACAGAAGGAAATTCATGGTACGTGCAGTTTCCTCGAGGATACTGGCTGTATGAAAAGTCCAAACATCTCTGGGTCTCTGGCTATCCAATAAAGGCCAAGCTGTTTAAGAGCCCTCAGGAATTTGCAGTCCACCTGATCTGGCTACTTTCAGCTTCCATGGACTACCGAGACTGCTGCTGCGCTCACTGCAACGCAGGTAACATGGCCAGAGGCCCTGCCATGGCCGCAGAGGAAACACTCGTCATTACTCACGAAGCACCCAAGCCAGAGAAGATACCCCCCAAGGTCACTCCGGTCCCTCTCCCCCAGATTCCTGGATTGCCTCCACCGAAGCCAGTGGCAGCCGTTTCAAGATCAACATCATCTCAGTCAACACCGACACCTTCAGCCCATAACTCACCTGCAATCACCGGCTCTGTGCCACACATCCAACAGGCTCAACCTCAGCCCAAGTCTCAAACGCCCGTCAAGACACCCGTACAGCCACCAACCCAGGCCCCATCTCAAGTCCAACAACCGCCGCAAAACCAGCCCCAATCTCTTCCTCAAGGCCAGGCTCAGATCCAGTCACAGCCTTCAGTGCAACCGCAGCCTCAGCTGCAGGCACAAGCCCAGAGGCAGCAACTCCCGCCCCAGATACAAGCTCAGTTGCAGCCTCACCAGCAACAGCAAGCGCCTGTTCAGTCTCTGCATCAACCTCAGCAGCAGCCCCAGCAACAACTACAACAAAAACCGCAGCAGCAGCAACAAACTCAGCAACCGCAACAGGTGCAACTACATCACCAACAGCCTCAACAGCCTCAACAGCCTCAACAGCCCCAGCAGCCCCAGCAGCC
>NAGG01001144.1:0-21002 GCA_003031705.1 Calonectria naviculata
AGCCAGCCACGCGAGGGAGCCCGGGTTCAGACGCAGGGGACGTTCGGTGCAACGCGTGCGCCGCTTGAAAGAGAGGATGATGCTAATAGGGCGACCATGCAAGGCTATGCATCAATCACCGTCGTGGTGTGGGCGAGCGGCGCGGTGACGGGGTGAGCGTCCGGCGAGAGAGTGAGACATGGACACACCCTCACGATGGCACACGGCGACCCATCTGACTGAGCCCTCGGCCTCGTCAGCGCCGGCCATGCCGGCTTTGGTCCAGTGGGCTGGAGGTCATGCTCGCCGCTAGGGAGGGAGAGCTATGATTCGGATTTGCGATCGAGGAATAACTGCATCATCGATCAAACCCGGGCCTGCATGGTACCTTGCAGCTCTCGTCTGCCCTGGCGATGAAGCATCACGTTGCGGTGGGTCGGGGCCACGAGAGGCTCCTCTCTGGGCACTAGATGTATAAAACAACCAAGATAACCAAGGAAGTAGCGGAGCCGGACTCGAGACGGAGTGGAGGGTCGGTCGTCCGTCTGAGCCACGGGGCCGTCCACGAGGTTGCGCGGGCCCCAGGAAACACACGCACAAGAGTGCCGAAAAGCAACGCAAACGCGGGGAAAATGTGACCAGTCGTAGCCAGACCAGAGGGAGCAAATGTCGTCATTGCCTGCTCCAACTGGGGTGTGTGTGTGGGTGAGCAGAATGGCCAGTCTGGGCCCTCTGTCATACCGTGATAATTCCCCTTCGGGAAGCGCAGCCAGCCTTTCCCTCAGCCGTGTCCGGGAGGACGAACATGACAAAGAACATGGCGGGCGCTATTGGACGCCGGAGGTGTTTGCTTACAGCATCCCTACTGGCCGTGATTACGAACCGCAGGGTGGTGAGCCGTCGTTGGAATCCAATAGCATTTCGATCCCAGACAACGACGGTCCGGGAGGGTGTGTGTGGCCCGCACCATCAACCGTGATACCAGCGCTCCGGTTTGATAACGGACGGGACTGTGCAAGCCACGGAGCCGTCTAGCCCGGTGATGGGAGCTGCAAGGCTGGCCCGAAACGGGCGTAATGTGCGTGCTCGGACCGAGCGAGTCTCTCGTCATTCCTGCACGCGTCTTTGAGCTCTCCCTCTGTCTTGTCCTTTGTGTGGGTTTTTAGCGTTTGGGGCGCTCGCCATGTCTCGTCGGGTTAGCCGTTCGAGCTTGGCAATCAGATCAGTCTACGGCGGCCATGTGCCGTCCCGCTGCAGCGATACGAGCCGTGGCTCTAAATAAATTGCAGCACCAAGGTTTGGCACGAGATGCTCCGGCGAGGCGGATCCTCGCCCAGTCTTGGAATGGGCAAGCTCGTCCGATCCGCGAGGCTGGGTCCCTGGGTTGGGGTTTGTGGGTTCTTTTGTCTTTCGGATAGCGAGCCTGCCGAGCCAATCGGTTGCCCATGTGTAGCACCGGACGATCGCTCTGCACTTTTCTTCTTCTTTTTTTTTTTATTTTTATTTTTTTTATAGATTTACAGATTCAAGAGATGCGTCGGCCAACCAGAGGCAGCCGGATTGCCCAGTTCTGGACTCGGTTACGCGGCCCATAGGGACATGCCCGGATTTGCACATCTCGCCTCACTCCCACATGGTGGCGCTTTTCAGCTCCTTCAACCCCGCCTGCAGACAGAAACAGCTTGCCGCACTCGCCGACGCCGTGTCTTGAGGGAGAGAGATCCGGAATTCCGCGTACTCAGTATGAGCACGCAATACTTGGTTGGCTTAAAACTCTTGGAGCTGGAGCTAGCTCATATCTGAGGCTGTTTGTGCGAAGTCTGGAACCTGGTACTAGCGCCTTGGGTGTTTGTGATATGCGAGGCAAGTGAATAAGATGTGATTTCAAACACCGTGGTCGCCTACCGACTGAGTCATTGGGTGATGCCTAGACGACCCCTTGATTCCTTTCTGTGGTGCAGGCAGACACTCTGAGAATTCAGCCCAGCCACGACGCAGCAAGTTTTTGACGCCACCTGTATTTTTCAGGCGCCTTTTGACAAAAAGTGTAAACTTTTCAACCAACAGTTTACGAGTAGAGGGGGGGCGTATACCGGTGACTCCATTCATCCCTTGCATATCTGTCCAGGCGCAGAAGGGCGGCGAGGCGTTGTGCTCAAAGTTAAAGCTATCAACAGACGGCAGGGAAAAGGGCATGCAAATTCCCTAAATAGTATATATCGGCAGCTAGACTGGATTGTGGCCAGCTGGAATTGATTCACAGCAAAAAGAAAAGAAAAACATGACGCTGGCCGGGGCATGCATATACGAACACCATGTTGAAACTGGTCAAATCAATACCAGTTCTGCCTGTGGTCTTTACTTTTCGGTACATGTTTCAGACATTTTCTGACACACTATTCTCCTTTAATTTTAGCCCCAAATATAACCAGCATCTCCAGGCGTCAGCTTCCTGTACATGTCAAGAATTGCCTCAAGAGCGTTTTCGTGGTGCGTCAGATGTGTCCAGCGAGCTTGTTGGAGCAATCTACACAGAACGCGCAATGTTTGTCATTAGTGGCTGTATGACGCAGAGGAGGGATTGTAAAAGTGTGTCCTAGATTTTTAAGCCCTACTGAGCACTAGGCAGAGGGCATGTGTGTGAGTGTGTCATTTGGACTCTCCCGGCCTAAGAGGCAACCACTCACACCTCGCCGACCTTAGAGCCGCATGATGTTCAAAATTTTCCCACTACTAATAAAAGGATGTCATGCGGGTGTGCATCATCTTTGGGAAGTTGTGATGATGCCTTCGTATAGGGCGTTGCTGACTAGTTAGAATAATCTAGAAGAATCACATCATACGTGAGATCACTAACATGCCATATCGTAAGTCTGTTCCAACCGATGGAAAGTAGGACACCAGGTACATGAATGTTTTTGTATTATTTAGAATGACACGGCCGAGGTCTGGAATTATCTCACAGTGCGTCACTTCGGAATAAATAACATACAAATTATTTATTTAGAATAAAGCGTATAATGTTTTTCATATTCTAAGGCTTGTAAATTATTTATTTCGCTTCTTTCTAATCTAATTAAATAGGATCAGAGCTTTCTTTATACTTATCTGTACACTATATGCTGGTTACAGACTTTTGTCGCTTCACTGTAAACATCCTGCGATTCTTGTAAGGGCGAGAGTCTGTCATGCTGGAAGCACTCGGGGATACCTTCATCGCCCTCCCAGGGAAAAGCCCGAGTCTCGATATTACAAATGTCAGCAAATTAATACTAAATAATAAAGGCCCCGAATATTTGCAAGGAGATTTCCATGCCTGGAATATCTGACCACGTGTGATCAGCCACCCCCCGTCTAAGTGTTCGAGAATGGTGGTCACGAGACCCCGGACCCTTGGCATGGGTGAATTTGGTCAGATTAAAAGGAACCATACGTCAGCTATTATGGAACAGGGATCTTTTCTCGGAGAGATTTCATTTTCTGACACACTGGTTTGTTCCCGACGTTGGGTGTATTGGTGAAAATGGTACGTCTTGTCATCCTCCCCAGGAGGGCTGCAAATAAACCAGGTAGCATTAAAATAAAAAGAATAAGGACCAAAAAAAAAGACGATGCGGACTGGCAGCATTATGATTATCTGACCATAATTAGTCATTTCGGACCTTCAAAATAGAAACAGTGGTGATTTCTAGGGCCGAATGCGGTTGTATATCCTATTCGCACACAGGCATGGATGCATCGATAGAGCCACTCGACGAGAGGATAGCACATGCTTGGCATTTTGCGCGTCTGAGTAGACTCTAGGATAAGACCAAAGAACTGTAATTCCAACGCTTTCACATGTCTTCTCGCAGGTAGATCGGCGCGCACATGAAAAATAGCATCATGACTCGGACCGCACTTGCATCAAAACGTTAACCAGCGTCCAAAAGACGTCCCTCCACTTATTTTCCATGTTGAGGCCGAAAGGGGAATCCAACCCTGGGTGCATTCCATGATAGGGCCGCAAGAACCCACTCGCCCCAGAAGCTATGGTCTGCCCCTTGCTATAAGTGATGCTATTCACGTCTGACTAACCCTCATCTGGCAGTCTGGACCGCCGCGGGGTCCGGGGAACCACGTGACGTCACATCCAGCCCCAGCCGACTCCCGCTCCGTCACCATCATCAGCTGCTGCATACTGAGATCGACGCATCTTGACTGGCTTGATCTGAACCGTCCATCAACTTACCATCAAACAAGCTTCAGCCCTACAAGCCATCTGACTCAGGCATCTTTGCCCCTTTCTCAACTCTGCTGTGCTGTTATCGTTATCTATGTCAATTGCTGTCCACCGTGTCGCTTGTTCGTAATCCCCTCTTTTCTCAACTTGCTGTTCCCATCTCCCCACTTCCAACCCTTCCAAACATGACCCGAGTCGACATCCCACCGAGCGCTTCGCTGCAAATGAGTCTCGACGCATCTCCATCATTGCCTCAGAAGGCCACTACGCCCCTCCGCCTCATCACATACAATGTGCGATACGCCGCTACCCACCGAGTCATCAACGAGCAGCCATGGGCTGTCCGTGGCCCCAAATTAGCCACCCAGCTGTCCTTCATCACGGCTGGCCATGAAAGCGCATTCGTCTGTCTTCAGGAGTGCCTACACCGGCAGGTCACTGACCTTCAGTCTTATCTGGGCGATGAGTGGGCACACATTGGGCGCGGGCGCGGCCACGAGCCCCACGACGGCGAGTACTCGCCCATCTTTTATCGCAAGAATACTTGGCGATGCGAACGACAGGAGACTCGATGGCTTAGCAAGACACCTGATCGCCCTTCACGCGGCTGGGATGCCGTTCTCAACCGCATTGTCACAATGGGCGAGTTTTTGAATGTGGTGACGGGAACACGCGTCATGGTTATGAGCACCCATTTCGACCATATTGGTACCATGGCTCGTCAGCACAGTGCTGAGTTGCTCATCAAGTTCGCAAAGGAATGGAGCTTCAAGAGCAAACCATCTGCTGTCCTTATCGGAGGTGATTTCAACAGCCCGACCAATGATGGAGCTTACAAGGTCATCACGGCTCCTGGATCGGGCATCTCTGACATCTCGAATCTGGTCCCGCAGAGCCAGCACTACGGAAACCATCTGACTTACACGAGTTTCGGAGAGGGTGAGGAGCCCAGCCGCATTGACTTCCTTTTCATCCAGGAGCCCCGGACCGCCAAGGTCAAGACTTTTGGCGTGCTAGCCAATAGTTTTGATGACGAGATCCGATTGTCTGACCACCGACCTGTCGTGGCAGACTTGGATATTGAGCTTTGATCGACAGTGCTGAGATGTTTGGGTTACTATCACGCCTCACGACTACCCGAGGCTGTGCTTTTCAAACCCTTAAGTGGGCTGCACCCTGGAGCCCTACTTTTGACAGCGCACCCGTGAGTCACAGGACAACCGGGCTGGGAGGGGAATGGAGACGTGGACGAGGGACTACGGAGCAATTGGACTGTATGCATGATTATTAAGACGTCAACAGGCACGAGCTGAACGAAAGGCTGGCGGGACACTAGGCAGGATGGATGTCGCCATTGCTGAGGCACAGTTTGGTTACTCGCAATTGAAACGGGGATTCCGGTTCCCGTCAGGCCGCATCCGGGTGGCGCACTAGTAGTTCAAGGATATCGGCACAAACGTAGACTTGCAAAGGATTGTATCTCAAGACAGGTGGATTCACAAACCAAGCCATGACGAGTCCCTTTTTCTAGTGAGAGATGACAGTGCTCCCCAACCCATCCATACCTAGAGCAACGCACCTACCATAGGAGAGCAATGCCACGTCGTATCGTGTCTCTAGGGGCCTCGGCCACAAGGAAACACGGCACAGCAAGGCATCAGAGGGTTGCGATTGGGTTGATAGTATCCACACGCAGGACAAATCTCGGCCGTGAGCAGACAGGCAACCAGACAAGCTGGCAGACAGCTGAAAAGACCACCAGGCGTCGATCAGGCCCCGTGTGAAAATAAACAGAACATAGGTTACCCATGGATGGTAGACTGCAGTTTTGAAAGACGGGGGTGTATATTGACAAACCCATTCGCCGATTGCCACCCATTTACACGCAACGAGTTGACATCGTGTCAAATGCTGTCGCCATCGCGGAGAACTCCTCGGGCCCAGTGAAACAGCGTCAAACTAGCGTCGGGCGGCACACTTGTGAGAGAACACGTTCGGGAGATGTCGATTTTCACCAAAAGAAAAAAAAAATTGTTCAAGATGGGGGTGCGGCCGCCCATTTTGAAAGAGCGGTGTGCTGGTGTGTAGGATGGGGGCTGGCTGGATGAGGGGTTCTAGGGTTCGCCCCCCGCGCTCAACCGTCGTTGGCTTAGACGGCATTCCTCAGCGCAACGGCATGATTCGGGAGATGCAAAGTAGGTAGGACGGCCAAGATGTTGAGTGAGGAATGCTGTATAGGGAGGTGAGCTTTCCGCTACTAGACTTCAGGGATGGTGGGTGGGATCGATGTGATGAATCGATCTCCGAGTGGTGGCATGCACTCGTGATTTCGTGCAGGTGCGGCAGAGAAAAGCCAATTCTTTACAGACTACTGTCGAGCAAATGATAATGGAGGGTGGGAATGGAAGTGATTGATCGCCTGAGCCGTCGTGTTCCCTCGGCTAAGTGGGAGCGGCGAGGTGATAGATCGCTAGTCGAGTGCCGTGCGACTGGATCGTCACCACCCTGTGCCAGAGAGGTGAATATGTCCGTCATCCTAAGAAACGGTTGACTAGTAACGGGCGGCGTTGGCTAGCTTCGTAGAGCCCATCTTCAAGATGGGTTAACAGGCACCAAGCCCGCGTCCCCCGCGGTCGCTGCCTTGCGGTATCATTGTGTGCTGGGCTGGCACTGGTAGTGATCACGAGTGGGGATTCTTCGGTGTTTCCTTTGAGTGGGTTCGACTTGGGGTGGACTGAGGTGGGCATTGGACTTGAAAAATACCTGTAAGCGTGTGGCACCTCTGGACAAACCCTGTAGTTGCGTCAATGCCTTGACTGTGGTTTCCCTTCCCCCCACAAAACTAGAGTAGACACTGGAGGAGGGACCGAAAAGCCATCCGAGAGATTTCAGCAAGGATCTTCCCGTCAGGCACACCGGGCGCCATGGCCAGGGTTCTCAACACCTTCTTAGGTCCATTGGAGCGAATTTGGTGATGAAACGTGATACTGGTGGTTGAAGCATCAGATCAAAACGAGTCTGATGGAAAAGATGGAGGGACGCTCAGTGTAATGAGTGGCGACGGAATGACCGGGAGACCTACGCATCACCAATCAATCACAGCACATTCACCGATTTTTGCCAGCAGGCATTGTAACAGTGTTTGGGGGGCGGACTGCAAGCCGTTGAGCGTGAATGCTTGTGTAGAGAGAGCCATCCATCCATCTCGGACGCTGCATCAGCTTTGGCACTAGAGCACCCGAACCAAAACCAGGTCTAGTCGCAGGACGCAAAACGGAGGGTGTGCACATAATTCATCGCAATGCCCATTGGGTCGGAGAAGACTGAAGGCCTCCGTCATGTCGGTCAGTCGGTGATTTTAGAGGTGGTTGGATTGGTTTGTTGACTAGGAAATCTGTGAGCAATCATCGATTGCGCGTGTGCCCGTCGCTATCGCGACGGGCACGGTGGCAAAAGATCACCGCTGCGCATGCTGTTGCTGTCTCGCTTGGTTGCTGGGGGCAGCCAAGCAAGGCACAGCATCATGTCTCCTTTTAGCTTTCGGCATCCGGCCTAAACATACATGTCTGGGTAATCAAATGACAAAGCTTGCGATACACACTGGGGATTAAATTTTGTAGCGCTAGCATTAGAAATAATCGCCCTTCAAGGCCCGGAGGCTATCTCCGGGCCACCGGCCGTTGGATATCGTGATGGAGGCCGAAAATCGGGGCCCGGAAAAGAATAGAGGGGGTTTTCTGGAGGGTGTTGGAAACTCCAGAAAAGGTGTGCCTCGACCATTCTGGCTCTGTTTCAGGGAGGAGGAAGCACATGCGACAACTATGAACCCCATCAAGGTTCGGGGTCCTGCTCGAGGTTTCTCGAATGGTACATCCCATCTGATGACTGCTGGTTCTGGAGGTCAGTGACGCATCTCTGGCCCAAGAAAGGCATGACTCGGGGTGTCGAGAATGGAGGGGTGTGCCCAAGCCTGCAGCCCATCTACTATCGAGCTGCGAGTTTCGGACAGGATGAAGAGTTATGGACCTATCAGAAATGGCCCCGGTGACTCTTGTCCAAGCAGCCAGCCGAGGGGAGGAGGGTTGGGCATCAGGCGTGTGCATGAGCGCCCATGGGGCCATGGGGGAGAGCGCCCGAGACGATTGGGTCTCGCCCGCCATCGTGGTGAGATGAGTTGGCCCTTGCCTGTCGGCTTCGACAGTCAGACACGACGGATGACCATTGAGCGGTAGAACAACGCAATGGTCCAAAGAGGAAACAGTAGGGGTATCTGTTCGCCATGAGAGGGGCGTGCCATGTGTGGCCTTGGGCGCCTGGTGAATCTTTTCCGACACACAATGGAGACACAGGGGATTCACCTGCCACAATGAGTATTCCACCTCGAAAATTACAGCCACACCAATGTCGCGATGGCCTCTAATCGACCATTCACGGGAGCTTGCCCGTTACGACCTGTAGTCTCTCCCATACAGCCCACGTTACTTTCCACTACAGGCAGTCACCAGCGTCGTCTTGTTGGTACCCAAGCCTAATACTCACTCCGCCAAGCGCGCAATCGGGCACAAAGTAAAACCGCAGAGCCGCAGAGCCGGGGGCGAAACAAGATAATCTAGCGGAGGCGGAGGCTGATGGAGAGGCGATTTTTGACGGAGACACAAGAATGCTTGGGCGTTGAGAATTGGCCTGGATGGGTTCCAAACGCAGCCGGGACTTTACTGCGAACACCCCACCACCCCCCGGCATGTGAGTCTCCAGTATTGGCGCCTTAACTGAGCCCAGTCAGTACCCAAGGGCTGGTGTTTGAGACGGCGGGAGCCATAGCCTCCCGCATTCCCCATTCCTGATGCCGCGACGATGCCCATCATTATCCCAACCTTAACGGCTGACAACCCAAGGTTGTGTACCATACGAATGGTGGACCTTTCTTACTTGGCTTTCTCCAGACATAGAAACCGGGGAGCGAAGCCAAGATTGTGGACGAGACCCTGGCCTCAAACATTGCTCCCGTTTTGGCTTCCCTGCCACCTGCCAAGCAAGCTTTTCGTGGGGTGTCGAGCAGGGAGACCTATCATTCATCTCGAACCAGATTAGCTTGATGTCGCACCATGGTGTTGACGTGTTGGTTGCTCATCTCTAACGGGCTGTCAGATAGTCATAAGTCTATAATTACTCAGCCATCAATCGGCCGAGGCGCAAAGCACAACCAATTGCAGGTTTTTTTTTTTTTTTTTCTTTCGGCCTTCTCCATGTGGTTTTCTTGAAGCTCGCTTGCACCGCGCCAGGGTTGATTTGGGCTTGATTAGCGATTGCCGGCTCGTTAATCAATCTGTTTGCCTCCGCCGGGGTGGGCCGGTTTCCCTGCCCAAGAGCCCAAGAGCCCGGGCCATTTTGATTTTCTGTTCCAGCTTCTTCCAAAGCTTCCAGCAAGGGTGTGAGGACGAAGGCCAAAACCCAACACCTAGCACCAGACGTAACGGCGACACTAGGGTGTGAGCGATGGGCGGAGCCCGTCGAGACGGGAGGGGCGTGGTTCAGACTGATCTACTGAGAGACCTGAGCCAAGCCAGTGACCTGGCCTGTTGTGACTGGATCAACAAAATCGAATTGGGGGGAACTGATCCAGAATCACAGAGGCGGCGGCGCCAGAGCAAGCAGAACCAGTCAAACCGTAGGCGAGGGTGGGAAAAAAAAAAAAAGAGCATTGGACAAGGCGGGCCGGGCGCCAGCTCCACAGTTGGGCCTGAGTGCTTCGCCTGGACTCTAAAGGCTTTGGGGGATTCCTTGCCAACCAAAACGCTGATGCCGCTGAAGGTCACTCAATGGCCGGCGAAGGCGTGCGAGAGCGGGTCCCTGGGACACCATCTGGGGATGCGCCGACAGATCAGATCCATTCTCGGCCGCGTGGTTTTCGTGGGTAGCCTGACAATGGGCTGGGATCTGGGATCCGGGGCGTATCAGCGCCAGCCGCCTCACTCCAGGAATTGCTCACACTCTTCACCTCACGCGGCCACCTGAATCCTCTAGTCCATTTCGGCGTTTAAGGAGTGGCTTTTGAGGCTTGATGCCCTGTTTGATGAGCTCATCCCCTGGGTGACAACACTGGAAGATTCTGGGGTTGCTCTCGGCTAGGTTGGGTTTTAAAACGAGCTACCAGTGACGACAATGCTCAGAGCTAGGCCCTCGGTGCCGTTATTTAGATAAACCCGACGACAATGGCGGATTAAGGGTGGCCTAGGGACTACTGTCCGGCTGTGTAAGAGGGCTGGTCTGGACGCAGGCACAGCCAGGCACATCCCAGACGACACAGCCGGAGACCAACGAAAAGAATTGGAAAGGCTAGTCGTTGGCTAGTTTAGTTGTCATTCAACACCGAGCTTTTCTGATGGGATCCATCTGCCCCAGGACAGCACATGGCTTCGTACCCGTCGCACACCCCTCTGGTTTGAATTCTTGCTGTGTTCCCCTTTCTTGTGCCTCACTCATGTACCCCACTGGATTTGGCATGACACTCCCGCCGCCGTGGCCGCCGCCGAAGCTTTGGACGGAGCGGAGCAGAGGAGGGACTCGGTAAGCTAAGGTAGGGTCCTGATCTTGGGTCGGGGCGGAAGCTGGTCTAGTCGGCGATGGTCGAGGCCAAAGCATGGCAAGGGCGGGAGAGAGCCCAATGCACTGGTGAGGGGAAGAAGACGGTGTACACAGTCGTCCGCCATATACCATTTCCTGTCCGTCAACCATTATTCGAGGTCCGTCGTCCGCCGCCTGTCGGCAAAGCCCCAGGCTCAACCAACTCTGCCCGCTGATTGCATGCTGACAATTAATTTGCCTGTCTGGTCGCCAGCACCGAGACGAGCGCTGCTGACTGATGGAGGGCTTCGGTTGCATGCTGCGGGCATCCGCCACCGGTGTGAAGCGTCGAAGAATGCCCCACTGGCCCCACGGCCTAGTCCTTCCCGACTCTATTTCTTGAGAAGTCGGGAAGAACAACGCCCAGTCGATGACTAGAGACGGAGCACCCAGGCCGCGGTGAACGAGAGAGCGAGGCGGGGTTGCTGGCTCCCACCGGTACATCATGGGCATTGGCATCAGCGTCATCGTTTTGCGTCTGGCGCCTGCACCGGTGACTGCTGGTGGTGGTCTTTTTTTCTGTTGTTTGTATGGTGCTTCGCTGTGCTTTGCTGTATTGTGCTGCGCTGGCTCAAAACGCACCCTTGGTGATGCGTGGTGCTGAGATGCGCGTTCCGCTGGCTACATGCACTCCCCGCAGTCTCATTGGATGCAGTGCCCTCGCTCCTTCCCTCTTATGCTCCCCTTGCTTTGCTGCGGTGAAGCAAGCGTGCTCTGTGGTTGCACCTCCCACGCCACACGCCCGCACACCCACTCCCTCCTCATCGGGCCACGCCCGTGGCCATCCCCATCCATCCCATGCCCCGTCCCCGTCTCACCCGCACACACACATTTTTTCTTTGGCCAGCCCAGTGATGGCGGAACGAGTTACAGGCTGGCTGTGGGCCGCAGCCGCTGGCAGCCTGGGAGCCTGGGACCCCCCGGCAGAGTCCATTGCGGGCCCCAGCGGCGGCCCACGACGGCCACTGGGGCACACCCCTCCCCCCGGCCCTGGGTTTAAGCACTGCTTTTTATTAAAACAGTCCTCTTTCCATCCATGCCCGTCTCTCTTTCCCCTCCTCCCCTCTTCCTTTCTAAGAATCTTCAATTCTCAACCTTGTTCGCACATCATCCTGTCGCCGCTTGATCATCTGCATCCGTCGGCAGATACGTCTCGACATATCACCTTAACGTTGTCATAACGTCTCGGTTCATGCCAGAATCGACGCTCTCGCCCACCCAGCATTACTACCACGATTTCTTTGGCCCGCACTCACCCCGCCCACACACTTGGCCTCCGTCATATGCGCGCCGCCCGTCTCGAGAAAAAGTATCGACAAACCACCGCGACCCCGACGTCAATATCGACTGTAATTGTCGCCGGCACCCGCTGCCAGAGCCCATAGACTTGCGTCCCGCCCCGCCCTAGTGCGGCCGTTATTGGAGGCTGACGAGCCCACCATCGCCCAAACGCTCCCTCGGGGCGACCAAACTCTGATCGCGCCACCCACCACACCCACACACAATGTCCAACAAGTTTGTCAGCTACGTCGAAGACGCCGAGGAGGATTCAGGCAGCTCCGTCGAGGGAATCGAGAGCACACGTCGCTATGCAGTCTCCGAGGCCCCAGTAGGCCCCTACAAGGAGCGTCCCAACACGGGTAAGTCCCGTGGTGCCGACAAGCGCTCCTCCATGCGAAAACCTACTGGCTCTAACAACACCACCGATTCAGACTCTACACCCCGTTCGTCTAGGCGTGACCGGGAGGCTCGCCGTGAATTTGAACGTGAGCGCGAGCGCGAGCGTGAGCAGCGCGAGAAGGACCGCCGCCGCAAGGAGCGTAAGCAGAAGGAGCAGGCCGAGCAGATTCAGCGTAAAGCCCGCGCCGAAGCAAAGGCTGGCAGAGAACGTGAGCGTGAGCGTGAGCGTGAGCCTGTGCCTGTGCCCAAACCCGCCAGGAAGCCTCGGCCTACCTCCCTCACCCAATCTAGAACCGAACCCGTTGTTCAGCAGTATCGCCGGGGTCACGTTGAGGACCCTTCGTGCTATGGCGTCAAGCAGCCCGCAGCGTCTGGCATGCGCCCCCGTGCCCAGACACGTCCCAACAGCTATTATCCAGGCGGCCCCCCGTCCGTGATGGGACCTCCCGGCTGGCATCAACCTCCTCCCCCTCAGCAGCCCCCCGCTGGCTACCCTACTGGCTCATTCCCCCCACCTCCCATCTATGGCGGAGGGGGTCCGTCACCCTCGCTGGTTGGCGTCCCATCGTCACCGGCTCATCACGCCCCGAGCTTTTTTGATATGAGCATGCAACAAGGCAACGCTCACCTAAAGACCCGATTCGAGCGACCCGCCTCTGCGATGGGCTTCCGACAGCAATCTAAGGGACCATCCCCCGCCCCTTACGGGTTCAACCCCGGTGAATATGACGACGAGCCTGAGCCTCGTGAGCCTCGCATGACGAGACGCACCTCGCGCTCCTCCAAGAAGCCGCCGCCACCACTGCAAGATGACGACCGAAAGCGAATGCCCCCTCCTGAGTACATCCCTCGTCCCCAGTCAGCGGCACTGCCCGCTGCCTCCGCCTTCCGGCCACCGCCCCCGGCTCGTGCCGAAAAGCCCGCACGCAAACAGTCTCGGCCCCCCACTGCTCGTCGCAACATTAGCTTTGCCGATCATCATGGGTATGACGATGACGATTTTGACGACGAGGAGATCTTCGCTGCCGACGAGCCCACATACAATCGTCACACCACCCTAACCCGCACTCGGCGGGGCTCTGTCGCCTATGAGCAACAGGGACTCGACATCATCCCCGCGGGCTCTCGTACTCGAAGAGATTCTTTCTTTGACACTCGTGGCCACGACAGTCGAGCCCTCGGCAGCGGTGGCGTCAGCCTTGATGATGAAGAGAAGTACCTCACTGCTCTTGCATACCAAGATGACGTGACTGGCGGCCCCGGGTTGCCGCTGACGGCCGAAGCTTTGCGCAAAGCCAGCACCCGGGGTGCTGGTGGTGGCAGCAGCCGGTCTACCCGCAGCAGCGATAGCCGGGATGAGAGCGAGTATAGGCAAAGCAACACCACCGGCATCACTCGGTCCTCTTCCAGCGACAATGACAACGTCACCATCAAGGTTTCTGGTTCTGCTGTTGTCCGAGTTCAGGGCGCCGAGATCGAATGTGGCGATGGAGGTGAAATCACATTCAGTGCCCCGACCAGCTCTCGAGTTGGCAGTGACAGGGCCAGCACTGTTTACCAGCTCGAGGATAACCGGAGTCGGGTACCGGAGCGTAAGGCATTGCCTCACCGGATCCGTGCCCCGAGCCAATCCGATTCGCATCGCGCCTACCCTGCGATTGCCTACGCCCCGTATGACCCTTCGTTTGCCGCCGACGACTATATTTGATGACGATTTTCCCATGAACGATGACGAAGTTGATGATTAGCGTGTCACATCTTGTGTTTTGAACTCATTTTCTTCTCTTCTTCCCCTCATATCCTCTGATGGAGGCGAGCAGCGCTGCCCTCCCTAATCCTCATTAAAGTTGGATACGAAGGGTACATTTGATTGAAAATTTTCTTTGTTTATTTGGTTTGCCCTCATCATCAGCATGAAATTATCTTGTTGAGCCTGTATCCATATGCTTTGCCTTGTGGGTCGAGATCCCGGTCGATGGCTTGATGGCAGGAAAAAAGTTGATACCCCCAAAAAGCGGCGATGGTGGGAAGACGTGGAGTGTTGGGTTCTTGTTCAGCCTGTTCTCCCTTGGTCCCCATGCCACGACGGCATATACTGCTGCATCCTGCCTTAGGAAATCATGTATACCCAAAAAGGGCTTGTTGTGTTTTGGTTAAGAGTAATGGAAGACTGTGTCCTGAAGCGTGGAGGGAAGATTGTCACTGGCGGCTGTTGACCGACTCGGTTAGAGAGGGGTTTGGCCTTCCTAGTTATGATAGTCCCCTGTCCCCTGGAATGGGCTGGGGTGGGTTTGGAACTCGCCGTTTGTTTTTTGTTACGGTACGACCGGATTCGCATGCATTCCCTGAGGGACGCACTGATTACCATGGCTCAGGGCGCGCCTCGTGTATTATGCAGCGTTGAGCATGGTGTAAGAGGAGGAATTGGCCGGGCTTGGGAACACTCCCATTCCCGCGTCACCTAGTGATAGAATGTACGGGCAAAGGAGGTTCGCGCCTCCGCCTGCTGCCCTGCAATGAATAATCTTGTTACGACTGGCATACTTGTGCTCCGTTCCCCGTCTCCTCATTGATGTTCTGTGACCCATGTGTCTGGAGTAAGCTAGACTGATTGGAGCGTGATCGACGCCGTTGCAAGGATCAGGCGCCCACGCCTTTGTCGGTGTAAACCCCTTGGGTTTGATAACACCCTCCAGCGCACTTGAAGAATGTGATGGCCGGATACAGCGGGTAGAGCCATATTGAGACCCCGAAGCAGGGATGGCCAATGAGGACATTTACCAATATACCCACCATATTCCGCATGTATTGGACATGGAGGGTGGGAGGGCATTGAATCGGCCACTGGCCAAGAGATAGCGCCGGGAAGCTGGGAAGAATCCGCGTCTCAGGTAGATGAACTGACATGAGGCAATGCAATTAAAGCTTATGCGTCCCCTTTACCATCTGACGAATCCCCAGAGTCTAGCAAGCATGTTTGGCCAGTGCATTATTATGCGGGAGACGTACGCGGGGCGAGCCAGACCGTGCACGCCCTGGAGCCGCCAACCACGGGGCCAATGATGAAGATACAACGCAGCATACAGGCTTGTATTCCCCAGGCTAGAGCAAAACCCAGATGCCAGAGCCCGTGGTATGGGTACTGGAGGGATATGGGGACGAGTTTGCATTGAATTCTGTCAGAGCATGTATCTCCATTGCGCTTGATCCCCCATGTGAGGATCCCCTGCTCCTCCAGTTGGGCCACATTCAGATGACAGTTCAGGAGTCGTTATAAATCCGGCTTAGCGTCCCTAGGAGCGCTATTTTGGGATGCTGTCAGCTCGAACCTGGAAGAGTTTCAGCTATCTGATGACGCATGAGAGGTGTCGTTTTATCCGGACAGGCATCGGCGCTTAAAAGGGCCAAGTAACGTGATCCCGGGGACAACTGAGAGAGGCAACAGAAACTTGGTCCCTCAAATCTCCTAGAAATCTTGTCTTGTAGGTCCGTTAAAGAATCGCAGGAACGTGTTGATGCAGGAGTAGTTCAACCCAGCTAACTCGCAGGCGCTGTTGAATTCATACCGTAGATGGGATCACTGACTGAAATTCTGATTCACGCACACTCCAACAAAATAGGCTTACAATAGGAAAATAGAATATAAAAACGCAAATAAATTCATAATTTATATATCAGCTTTTATGATTTCTGCGGAGAATGCTACAGACCGGCTCTCGTCGCCAGAATACTAAACTCGGTGATCGTAGGTTTTCTTTGCTGAACCACCACCTCTTTTGCCCCTTCTTACGCATGAATGTACATTTGAAGAGTATCATGTTGAACCAAGTGCACAAATCTCTACCTTTTATTGACAGCCAAGTCACAGTTCAACAAAGTCTTCACTTCATCGTACGCAGGCTCTTAACGGCCTGGGTGGTTCCATATAAGTTGCTTTAAGGCACGGCAGCCATGTTAAGCCCCTGTCTTATGCACGATAAAAGGCAAGCTGAGTACTGCTCGCATCATCATGGTTTATGCTATGCGTTTCGTGTTTTTAATGATATCTCTTGCACTCATAGGTATTCACAAACAACCAGTGGTTCACTTACCTGTCACGGTGTGTTTAGCACATGAGTCACTCTAGCTTGGTTTTGATCTCAGAGTATGGCTGTTGTATAAACTATGACTATGGACCCCTTCAAGAATATTGAGATCAATAGACTACTGCTAAATGAAGTAAAACCAAGAGCAATCATTTGTTCACTCCATGCAAGTTGATGTGTATATATGCCTGGGAAACTGGTTTTAACTTTCGGTGGTATTGGACGCCCTTGACTGCTTTTCTAGTTTTTATTCCGTCTCCTCTCTCCTCTCTCCACCCCATTCTAATTATTGCGAACATCCCTATGGATAGCCTCTATATATTTCACCAGATTCACTACTCAGGAGTCGTACAGCTCACTATCTTCGATCCTTTGCTTAAGTTTCATGAAGGCGTCATAACGTCGTTGTGCCCAGACCTACCTATGGCTACTTTTATCCTAGGGAAATTTAGTTGTAAGGCACGGGGCCGCATTATTGATGCCACCTGTTTGTATGAAAACCAGTTGTGAGGCTCCTAGATGCCTGACCTAGTTGAGCCAGCTGTTTGCTTTTGAACTAGAATAAAAGAATACCCTCTGCCTCCGGGGTCTAGCGGGCTCGCTCGCTATAGGGAGGCTTTCTTGGGTGGTCATCAAAGCTGGCCCGCAGCCGCTGGTAGTGCTTGGCGTGCGCTCTACCAGATGCCTTCCGGAGGGTATATGAAGGGGTAATAACTGAGTCCAAGTGGTACCTCAGAGGGATCGCTGGGGTCGGGGCGTCAGAAGCTTCTTGGCTTCGAAGACGTTGGCGAAGTGTCGAGGACAAACCTGCGTTGGCGCAGCGTCGAGGACGAGCTTGTGTTGGCGAAGCGTCGAGGATGAGCTTGGGTTGGCCCGTGTGATGGAGCTAGAGCCAGGGAATCCCGAAGGGTTACCCAAAGGCTGTTAAAATGAGGTGCCAAAAGTCTGACAACACCAGTAATACCCATAGCCCTTTAAAACACAGATGTCTCCAATAACTTCAGAAGCTTCTTGGCTTCGAAGACGTTGGCGAAGTGTCGAGGACGAACTTGAGTTGGCCCGCGTGATGGAGCTAGAACCAGGGAATCCCGAAGGGTTTCCCAAAGGTTGTTAAAATGATGAGCCAAAAGTCTGACAACACCAGTATCACTACTCAATTGCGATCACCTCTGTGAAAGAACGGGGGGGTATCTGAGAGGACTTTTCCATTGCTGGCCAAGGTCGTTCAGCTCGGTCAGGTCACGTCCGTCCTCAGCCCAACGCACACAGAATTCTGTGTGTTCATTTTTTCATTCCGGTATGGTGTAGTGGCTAACATGTAGCGTTCCCATCTTTTCATAGACATCGAGCTAGACTCGGTGAGGTGTTACTTGATGTTGTCTCCATCTGGGTCATACGCGGGTGCACATACCTAATGAGTACATTCTTGGCCCAAAGGTCCGAGTGACCTTGTCAAACTTCGTCGTGCTTGATGCAGATCATCGTAATCATTGTTGGTGGACATGCTAGGGGGAGGTTCCCTGCCTCAGCCTTGCCATTCTTAGCCAGAGTGTTTGGTCGAGCCAGAAGGTCAACATCAGGCTCAACCATGAAAGGGACCTATAAACCATAAGACAACTGGTTTGAATACAAAATATTGGCATCGGCAATGCGGTTCCGTGCCATATGTCACTTACCATCGCCGTAGACACCCCCTAGAAGAACAATTTTGAGGACAGAGATGTTCAGTAGAACTGTCTAGCTGTCACTGTGGAGGTTGAATTGAAGATGCCGATCATGGGGGGGGACAGTTGATGCAGGACTGCAAAGATGAGGTGCAAGTGATGGTGATTGAAACAAAGAGGACGTACTAGGAACTTGGAACGCGAGACCTAGTGAAAGAAGGAGTGGGTGGGTTTTCCGTGTAGGGCTTTAGGTCAGGTGATAAAGGAAGGAGAAAATAGCAGGGTCTAAGGAGAAGAAAAGAGGGGGAAGGAGAAGGGAGGGGCAATCACAAGGCGCCAGTGTGTCGAGCCATGTACCCCCGGGGCCTGGTGGCCAACAGTGAAGGGCGCTGGAGTCAAGCAGTAGAGTCACTGTGTGGCAGAGTTATAGGGTCAATTTCTGTTAGACTAACCACTGATCTCTCTAAATCCTCTCTATATATGGCGTCTTTATAGGTAGTTACCGGGGCAAGCTGTTCATGCGCCCCCACAAGTGCCCATTACAAGACATCAGGGTGGTGCCTCAGTCTTGACATCGTCGATCAGAGTGTCTCTAGGGAGTGCCTGAGGGGGCACCTCGTTGATTTATTCTACTCAGTATCTTAAAAAGCAAACATCTGGTCCAGGCAGATCAGGAATCTAGGAACCTGGGACAACCGATTCTCATATGGACAATTGGCATTAATAATGCGGCCCCGTGCCTTGCAACCAACTTTTCTGGACCGCAGGTAGCCATAAGAAGAACAAATTTAGGATGCCTTCATGAAGATTTCGATAAAGCTCCTGATATTATCCAGCCGGATGCTTAAGCCGGCTTCCCAAGCCGACCAGGATGTATTCCAACGCACATCGTCTGAAACCCCAAAATGCCAATCAACCGACTTTTCCTGCACAATACCACTACTCCTCCTCACTGTATGTCGTTATATTGCCATAGCTCGTCTGCTGGGGGGACGCCTCGTCGAACTGCCATACTTCGCCTGCTGGTTAGCTGTTGATCTTGACGTCTGTGGAGAGATGCACCTACCATCCACCGTGCAGCTGAGGGCTCGAGAAGATGTTGAAAATGATTGATGTTTGCCGTAGTGCTGTGGTTTTCTTCGGCATCGTGGAGTTCTTCTGCGGGTGTGGATGTGGATGTGGATGTGGAATTCTTCCATTTTCAAAATCTGCTGGGTTTTTATTCTTGTGCTGTGACTGTTGTGCTCTTCCCGATGCAACGCCCACTCCTCCTATTCCTTCAACAGGAGCCATTCCGCCAAGCTATCCCTCAACCGCCCCCGCTGAAACACCTCAGTATCAACAGCCCACATATGCGCCAGCAGCCGCACCTCCAGGACCGCCGAGTGCGCCATTGCCTAACCAGCAGCCAGACCAGAAGTTTACAGCAGGCACCTCCACCACAGGCACCACAAGCACAGCCAACACCAGCCCAGACCGAGCCCCCTACTCCCTGCTCACAAACGATTCCTATCAAGCCAGCGTGGTGGTCGGTGCCAAGATTCAGGATAACGTTAAGCCATATCATTTTGGGGGAAGTCTCATTGCAACCCTCTTTACTATTCGTGGCTTTTCATCAATCACCCAATGTGTCCTTCTCGCGAGAAGCTGGCCTCAATAGAAGAAGAAATATCAAGGAAAATTCGATAGCTCGTTTGTAGGCGACTTGGCTGTGCGAGACGGCCCTGCATGTATTAGATTTATTTATGTTCAGTTAAAAAACAAGACGTTGGGTCAAACGGTCCCAGGAGGCAGCAGTCACAATTGAGCTTCCACGCAAAAAGTTTGGTCATCAAAAAAGAACAATCCTTTTGTACGTACACGACTTTAACGCATTCATAGGCGAAAGCTTTATCGTAGGCAACTTGATATTTGATATGAATTTCCTACTCCTCCAAGACACGTACATTCCATAGTACACTTTCCAATACCACCAATCAAACAATTTGGAACGCCATATCGTCCATGACACCTCCCATCCGTCCGAACACAAGTAAGCAGATACAGTATCCGGATTCACCATTCCTCAGAAGTTGGCGCTTATCAACGTCGATTTCCGTATCTTGATCCAGAATGATCTCTGTACGGATGACAGAACTTCATTCAGATGCAATCCGATGTTGAAGATGGCTCCCCCCCGCCAAGGCCCGTCACGCGCCTTTCAACACACCTTCGTAGAGTAGCCTTGTTGTTGCGATCTGCTAGGGGCGTCTCGTTGAACTGCCATAATTCGTCGGCCGAACTTCTGCTGCTTAGGGGAAAAGGTGTCAGTGCCTATAGACAGTGGAAAGGTGGCAATAGAATTTAGAATCTGCCAAAGGACTGTGTAACGACTCACCTTCCGGAAGATTCTTTTATAGGATAGCACTGCCTGAAGCTGCTATCACAGACCTTTCACACGTTCTTGATGGCATCTTGACCCCTCTGCCTCAACTGTACATAAACCAAGGCGCCGTTGATTAGCTGCAGAACCAGGCGAGGAACAGTAGCAGAGAGGGTGGCGTTTGTGGCAATTTTCGTTGTTGGTGTGTTCGCGATTTATGTGTGTAAGTGGCCAGTTGTGTGAGTGGAATGTGCCTTTGTCGTTGCTGCTGGAGGGAAAAGGAAGAGCGAGTAAAGCTGGCTGTGGCAACCTGCTGTACTAGGTTTGCCGTGAAAAGCTAGTTGTTTCGACTCAGGCCACGAGGTTTTGAGGATTACACATGAAGA
>NAGG01001145.1:0-28318 GCA_003031705.1 Calonectria naviculata
AAAGAGACCCCAGTACCACTGCCAGCGACGGCCAATGGGGTAAAATCTGCTTTCCCTGGGCAAATAGAGCTTGCCGTGCTTGGCGAGGACGGTCAAGAGGAGAACAAGGCTGACTCCGTAGGCAGTGGCCACGCCGATGCTGATGCGGCCACGAGTTCCAATGGGGTAAACCGAGGAATAGCAGCTTGTGTTGTTTACAAAGGTGCCGTTGCCGAATAGGTACGCCGGTTGGTATGGTTCGAAAACCAGGTAGCACTTGGAGCCATTGGAGATGGTGTCGTTGCTGTAATATGTGTAGTTCCAGTATTTCAAGGCCGTGAGGTTAAAGTGGACGCCTGCAAGCACCGTATCCGAAGTGTTGCGACCTGCAGGCCATGGCACGACGTCGCGAGCCGTGATGGAGGCAACATTGTCGTAGAAACCCATGTTTGACGGAAACAGCCCTTTCGGCCTCGAATCAATCCGTGATACCAGGAGATATTATCAAATTTGGGACACGGCTTGGTTCCCTTCAATTTGTCTCCGGCGTCGCTAAACCGTCCGGAGGCTGACGCGATGGTGGCGGGACAGGGCCCTTTGCGACGAGGACAATATGACCAGAAGTGACAGAATCAACTGCCTCAGGTCATTGCTCTGTCGTTGGAGAGGGTCGGAGAGAGAAGGGAGGGATGGAAATGATAAGGGAATGAGACGAGGGAAAAACAGAGACGAAAAAATTTCGTCGGCCGGATAAGATGGGATGACGATGATGGTATCCGGCCAGGCCGTTGACGTCCGGCCAAAGGCTTGCCGTTGAGTGGTTGGATGGCGCCAAAAGTGTGGAGGTGGAGATGCCGAGAAGTCCGTCCTGTTCGCCTCGATTTACTGCCTTGCAGCAAGTATTTCACTCATACTGGACCTGGATCACCATGATGCATCCCCAAATGATCCAGCACACGAATCATGCGCTTGAGGCTTTATCATGCCAACTTTAATCATTCCGGCTCTTCCTCTTCTCCCTCTGTTTTTCAACCAATTCGCAGTTCTCCGTCTCACCCCCTCCATCCCAAATCCTTTCTTCACACCCATGAGCCTATGACCTCACTATCACACATCACCAACAGCCAGCCACAACGCCCGTCGTTGGCGCCCCGCTTCCCAATTTCCACGGCTCCCGGCGAGGTGCCGACGTAGCGGGAGATCCACATGTGCACGTACCGCTTAACCGATCGCTGATCAACGCTTGCTCTCCCTCGTATCAACCACCTTGTGAGGCATATCCCCGGCACGAATACACGTATCGCACCGAATTGGCATTTAACAAAACCTCGTATGATACCATCACCAAACGCACCTCAACCTACTTATAAACTATCCATCCTCGAAACTTTATCAATGTAACACTCGAAACACCAAGGAAATTAAATTGGGCGAATGTAAAGTGTCATTTATAATTACTTGTGAAAGAAGGGCTACTCCATCATACTTGACATGATAACTCCGTCTAACTACCTCTCAATTAAACCCATGTCCCACTTTCAGTCATTACACCGCCCGTCCAAGAAATTCAAGTTAAATGCCGTCTCTAACACACAGCAAATTTTCTCCGAAAGCAACTTGCCAAATCCCATCAGGAGACAACAATTAATTCGCAGAGTTCCACACCACCTCGTCATCAAAACGCATGGGGCCAGATGGAGTCCACTGCCAGACTCCACGACGGAGAGCTGATTCAACAGTCTCGCGCTTCACGCGGACAACTGGTGCAATGCCTCGACAGGCGGCAGCGACACAGCTGTTGTCAGTCCAGCTGACGCGGAAGTCGTCGCCCCACCAAGGGCGAAGTTCCAAGCCAACACGCGCAGTGATCAGCACTGAAGAAAGGTCTGTATATCCGTCCAATTGAATTGAGGTGAGTGCATAACCACCCTCAATAAATGTGGGACAGGCTGGGATCTGTTTGGTCTCCGTCCAGGCGATGGATTCCTCGCCTGACAAACTGTCATTGTAGCGGTAAGCAGAAATCTCAAACTCGCACAACCGCTCGTCGCCCTTTGTCTCGCATCCTAGGTTCGCACCAAAGAAGTCGAATCTGAAGCAGGGATTTGGGCCGTGAGGACCCACGCCAATCTCAGCGATATCGACAGAACCCGCAGTGGTGTTTAGAGTGGGAACAAACTCCACAAGCTGTCCACCGGAAGATGGGACGAATGGTTGGATTGACCTAGAGGATGGGGGAGCAATGTGAAACCCTTCAGAGAACCAGATATCTTCAACAGGGTTGAAAAGTGGCCCCGCCTTGACCGAATCAAACTAAAAAGAGTTAGAAAGGTTGTAGCGTGGGAGAATATAACTTACATCGATTGTCATGTTTCCAATAATGCCACCTGTCGCGCACATCGTCGGGGAGCTAGCCTGTGACTCAATCGCAGACGAACCCATGGCCTTGGATGTCATGGAAGGCGTAAGACTGATTGTTGGCATGTCAAGGGAAGATGTAGAAGAGGAGGTTGAGTTTTTCCATCCAAAGAATGTGGGTCTAAAGCTAAAACGTATTAATATCGACTAAAGTAGAAATATATATCGACATACCTTTCTTGTCGTCGGACAACTCGCTTCCTGGGCTCCGAGCCACCCGGAATAGCCACGGTGGCTAGTGTAGTGAGAGGAAACTTGAGTGTATAGGTGGTTGTAGGCGCCAAGATCAGGTTCGTCCATGTGCTTGTTTGGGGGGTCGCCACCTGCGGCCAAAGAGTGGCTATTGTCGGAATGGGGCCATATACTTGACTAGATATGGACCAAGGGTTTCCAGATGGATTGTATGGAGTAGTACCAGCAGAACCATCAGATGGAACTGACTCGGCGGTGGGGTTGATGGTCCTTGTGATGGTCGACAAGATAGTACCAGTAATGGTACCAGAGATAAAGCTGGCTTCAGCATCACTATACTCAGTCAGACTGGGTAGTCCGGTAGGAAGGGAGCCAACATCGTCGCTTGGGATGACAGGCCCGGATGGAGGTGGTGCCGGGATTCCAGAAACAGTGCCTTGAGGCAGGCCAGTCGCAATGCCATTGCCGGGTGCAGTCGCCACCACGATGGTCTGAACCACCGGCGTAGGTTGACCATCAAGTCCAGTAATGATAGCAGTGCTCACAGAAGTGAACTGCCCCGCTGCAGCATTTCCAGAAGATGTTATTTGAGGCGAATCAGGAGAAATGTTGAAGCTGGTTTCAGTTGGAGCATATGTTCCTGTAGGTAGGACCAAAGTGGAGTCAATAACTGTGGGAAGGCCATTGGAACCAATGGTAGTATACGTTGTGATGCCGCCAATGCCGCCAGCATCGCTGGGGAATGGTATAGTAAAGGGTCCAGTGATCGGGCCAGAAACACTTGGTGAAAGACCGGCTGTAGGAGAGAATGGGGGAAACGCATTAGTATCCACAGGCCCGGGGATCACCCAAGTTGAGTCTACCACGGTTGGGAGGCCATCAGTACCAAAGGCTGTGTAGGTGGTGCAGGTTGTGATGCCTGGAACCCCGGGCACATCAGGACCTGTAGGTGAAGGCCAGCCGGGCATACCGCCAGGTTGGCCAGTAATGGCAGAAGGGATACCCGTTGCCAGAGCACTCGATGCCCCAGAGGGGATAGCAGCGCTTCCAGGGATGGGAGTCAGAGTGCCAACTGGACCTGGGACGACCCATGTCGAATCCACGACAGTTGGAAGACCATCGGTGCCGGTGACAGTATAACTGGTACAAGTAGTGATTGGGAAGCCTTGGTTCTGGTTACCGGGTCCGGTGGGCACACTACCTGGAATGCCGCCAAGGCCATCGCTGAGAGTACCAGTTGGGAATCCTCCAGGGATACCTCCGACCTCACCACTAGGATTGCCAGTTGGCAAACCTCTCGGAGGCCCACTGATTAAGCCGCCGAGGTCGCTGGTCTGGATGTTTCCGGGAGCCCCAGGGATAGAGTACCAGGTTTGGACCGAACCCGGCAGGCTGAGGGAAGGCCAGATGGGCGTAGGAGTCTGGACACCCAAGGTGGAATGAACGATTGTCGGCAGTCCATTAGTTCCCGTTGTAGTGTAGCTGGTGCAAGTTATCATGTCGGAGTTGCCGAAGTCGGTTCCGGGAACAATCGTAGCATCAGAATCCCCAGCACTTTGGGTAATACCATTATCGGGCGATGGGGCGGATATCTGTGGGGTGGGAGTTCCAGGAGGGATCACCCAAGTTGAGTCGACAATGGTTGGAAGACCATCTGTTCCAGTGATTGTGAAAGTGGCACAAGTTGTAAGACCATCAGAAGCAGTTGGTGAACCTGAGTCATCAAACGGTCCCCAAGGTGCAGGGCTTGCTAGCATGCTAGTGATCATAGGCACGGGAATTGAGACTCCTGTCGAAATTTCTTGTGGAAGTCCTTGGTCATTGCTTGATGGGAAGATGCCTGACGGGTAACCTGGCGTCTGTCCTTCGCCTTGAGGAATACCGTTGGTTGTTGTGAAAACCCCGTCTGCAGTAGCAATTGTAACAAGGGAGTTGGTGAAAGGGCCATTTCCTATGTCACTTAGAGCGACAGTCCACCAAGGAGAGGCCCCAGCGGAAACTTGCGAACCAGCTGAAATTTGAGAGCGAACTTGAGTTGACCACGGGTTAGGCTGTTGGCCAAAATCCGTCCCAGTGCTGACAGGCGGCATGCCGGGGGCATTTTCAGGATAGCCAGACTGAGACAGTTGGGGCGGAAATGGGGAAGGCAACTGTGTGTCTTGTGCAGGGGCACCGGGGAAGCCAGTAGGAATTCCACTAGTGAAACCTCCAGATGGGACATTTGAGTACTCGGGGGCAGTTTCAGTTGCAGGGGCAGATGAAAAGAAAGGACCAATTGAGCTGTCAGGATTGTCACCAGTGGGGAGACCACCAGTTGAGCCAACGCCATTATCATTTGAGCCTGATCCAACACCTGAATTTGCGCCATCTTCGGGGGATCCCCAGATGTCAATCGTGATGGTAGTAAAAGGCGAGACAGCAGAAATTGCCGGTGTTATTGAAAACAGAGGTGGCTGAGTGGGAGCGAGGGTCTGGGTACCAGTCAAGCCGGAACCAACACCATTGACGGGGTTGCTGCCTGAAATACTATTCTGAGGTCCGTTTGAAAAGCCGCTCTGAGAAGCATCGGGGTTTGTGGGATAAACAGTGACAACGACCGTCGAGGTTTGCGTGAGGCAGGTGGGAGCACCAGAGGATGAAACGCCAGGGACAGCTTGAGCACCCGAAGCACCAGGAGCTCCTCCAGGGACAATGGGAACACCACCAGGAATACCGACAGGAATATTGCTTGGGAAGCTGCCAGGAACAAAAGCAGAACTGACATCAGGGATGCTGCCAGCGGGGGGGATAACCGGAGGAGCACCATCAGGGATGGTTCCAGGAATAGTGCCGGGCACAACGCCTCCGGGCACAACGCCGCCAGGGACAGAAGGAGGGACTCCGCCAGGAACTTCAACAGGAACAGTTCCAGGGACAGGGGCATTCCCATTGGCATCGACAGGGATACCGTTAGGACTGCTTTCAGTGGGGCTGGATCGTGGTCAGAACGAAGTCAAAAAAAAAAAAAGGACAGTAAAGGCTCTCTCACCCATAGCCAGTAGCCTGGGCATTGGAATAACCCAGAAGCCCGGTGACCACAATGGCCCCGACGGAGGTGTAGATGCGCATCTGTGGCGGCTCTCCGGTTGGTCAGAACGTCTCTGGCGTTGCAGGGAGTTGATGGTACGACAGAAAGATGGTAGATGTCAAGAAGTTGCCAAACAAGAGAGCCGAAAGGCGAACGAGTGTACCAAAGATGAGAACACAAGCTCAAGAAGAGATGAATAGAATGAAGAGATGTGTGAAGGGTCGAGGTATGGGTGGTGAAGAGAATGTGGTTGCAGAGAAGAAGTTTGGAGAGAGGACTGGGAATGAGAGGAAAGCTTTGGTACTGGGTAAGATTTACATGCACCTCTGCTGAGAGTGCTCCTTCCCTCCCGTAACTGTTGGGGATGAGGCGTTGAGGTTTGGGCGTGCCTCAGGCTTGTGTCAAACTCTTTGGGTTGAACGCCAGTAAGAAGGAAGGAACATAGTTCTCGTCGTGCACTGCCAGCTGGCCAGCCTACCAGTCTCGCAGATGCATGCAATGGGTGAACTTGACGAAACTGGAATCTAATGCCCAGAATTGGGTCAAATAACCTTGTATTAATGCCATATTACGTCTTGAGATATCAGCAATTCCATGCCACCACCATAACTGGCATCGCCCACATCTTCCACCGGCCGATGTCTGTAGCAACTAGAACAGGCCAAGGAGCTTGTATGAGGCGGCCGCCTTCCGTCCTTTAGAGTCGAGTCATGTCATCATGCACGGAAACAGTCGCTCAAACTATGATTGGCTCTCATTAAATGACCAGTGAGCCTCATTTAGTACAGAACCTTTCATCGCCAACTGCAAACAACTGTACCTCAACAACTCCAGCAGGAAGGCCTAAGGCAGGAAGGCGCCAAAGCACAATACCTGAGGCAGACATGCCTCCATGGAGATAATCACAAATTCATGTGAAATATCGTAGGCAGGTGCCCAAGAATTTAAGAAACAAGGTCCAGTCGTGTTGGCTCGGTGGCATTGGGGCATGGATACAGCTAAATATTAGGTAGTAGGTACGCGTGAGTTGCATGCTGCCTTAGGCTGGAGTGCAGTTTGTAAGTACATGTCTATACCACGTCCGTGTATGGGGGTGGTGCAATAAAGTCTCCTGGTCCCACGAGATCATCCACGGCTTGTTGCTGCTCCTCCTCCTCGATCCGAGCCGCCCACATGGCCGCTCCCGCTGTCGTAGTTAAGAGAAAGAACAGCGAGAAAACAGGAATCAACTCCAAAACCATAGCCACAGTCCCAAACCAGACATACTCCCATCCTCGGTCACGCAGTGCTTTCTTCTGCTCATCCTTGGAATAACCCTTGAGCTGAAACCAGCGGTAGTGCGCAAGCTTTCCGAGCCTGGCTCCTGTGATGATGATGAATGCTGGTGTTCCAACGAAAGGAATCAGATTGAGGGGGAGAAAAACGACGAGTTCAACCAGCTGTATGAGACTCCATGGCGTATAAATGGCAGGGCTTGTTGGTTTCCCCAGCATCCCAACGGCATTGGGGGCATCCCTGAATAAAATGCGGTGCGGAGAGACAAGATCTGTCAGTGAGTAGTTGATGAGGGTCGCCTAGGGCATATTAGAATCACAACGAAGATAGTTATCCTCGCGGGTGTATATTCAACTCACGTCAAAAACATCTACGCGGCACTCGTCCACGAAAAAGCCCTCAAAAAGAGCCTGGATTATCACCAGTCCCTCTCCCAGCACCAGCACCACAGCGTTGACCCAAGCACCCCACCCATGGAAGATGGCAAGGAATGCAAACTGAGGGAGAAAGGTGAAGGTGAAAAGGACAAAATAGACAAGAAATGAGATAGCAGACAAAGGTATTATGCGCCCTGAAAATAGCGGCCAAAACTCGCGATTGCGCAAGAAGTACCAGATGCCTCGAATTGGATACGATGCAGCGACAGCGGCACGTTTGAGGTAAAAAGCCGGGCGCTCGATAGGTCGAGAGAAGGCTTCTATCCGCGAGGGATATGGTCTATCGTGCCCTTCAAGTCGAGGCATTGTGGTTATTCGTTAGTAAACCCAAAAGGCCACACCTTTAACGATTACTGCCTATTATTATGAGATGCTTCACCATGGGAGGTCGAACCGAGCTGCCCCAGCCTTCAAATTACGTCACTACCCGGAGAAAAGGTCCCCGTTCCGGGTTTGGCGCACAGACCCTTTACTCCCATCGACCCAGGTGACAGAATTTCGCCGGCAGATGTAGGGTAGGGTGTTTTCTCAGCGATGAATCGTAAAATCCTGAGGCTTTTGACCGGTGGGATTCTATTTGGAACTATGTGTAAGAGATAGAGAGTATTTTATGCGTGTATCATATTTCACCAAAAAAAAGAAAGTAAATCTACACAAGGGGCATGGGATGGCGAAATCCAATCAGCGGGGTTGAGAAACGTCATGCACGCCCTTTGTATGAGTGGTTGCGCCGCATCGATGTTATCTGAGAACCTAAAAACTATTGGTGCACCTGCAACCCACAATCGTATCCCATCACAAAGATTTGGACCCTTCAGATCCAACGGCAGCGACCCAACGGTTATCGGCAACTCACGTGGGCGGCCCAACCACCAGCAGTCTCTGAACCTTCATCCACTAATACTACATGACCAGGATGAATCCCAAGATCCAGTGCCAGTGTGGCAGTATTGTTCTTTACGCCTCTCGCCCCGAGCCTCTGAGTGTATATTGCTGCCATTGCCTCGAGTGCCAAAAACAATCGTCCTCGGCATTTGGTACCACGGCCATCTTTCCTGCCGACGGCATGTGGCCAATACCAGACGACGTGCGCTCCAAGTTAGGCCTTTGGACCCGCCCCACAGATGCTGGGAACACACTGGAGTGTTATTTCTGCAAGGAATGCGGCGTAAGAATTCTTCATCGAAGCATCCTACCGAGCGGGAAGCCCAAACCCACACTGAGTATTAAGGGAGGGTGTCTGGAAGGACTGAGCTGGGAGGGCGCCAGGCACATATACACGCGGACAGCAAGAGTTCCGGTTCCCGAAGGAAGTGATCCCGAATCGCCTACGTTTGACATTGGGCTGGACCCTAAGTATGAAGACGAATGATTGAGTAAGCTCCATACTGGTAATAATGGTCTATGTTGTTTCTGGTCATGTTGGCAGTTGCATTGGCTCTTGTTAGCTGTCTTGCGGATACTTTGAATCAATATAAATTGTGTTGCTATGCAAACTACTCAAAATCTTTTCAGGCCCAAAAGTACGTCGAAGTTGAAGATGGAGCACCTGGCTTGGAGGCCTGGCACGTTGACTAAGTCTGCCAAAGCAAATGTCTGCTCACTGAGTGTAAGGTATCTTGTACCAATCAAAATCACGACGGCAGTATTAGGGCAAGAATTATTTATTTGTACCAATCAAACATGGGACGAATGGTGGTATTCACTGAGAATTTATGGGACGTCGGGAATATGGGGGTTGTCGGAGTTAGTGCAGGCCTGTAAACCCGAAATCACAGCGACATTTCCGACCGAAATTTAACATCGCCGTTCCGAGACATAGAATGTTAGCACACGTTGACTCCACATATTTTTAATTAGTCAGGCTGAGGGAGGCTTTCGTTGATGAAAATCATGGCTTAGCTCGTTTAGAGGGTAAGTTGGCTGGATGTAAACTAGGAATGAGGCTACCATATATGAATGATCATTCAATATATAATCTACATGTCGATGAATTTTGAATCCAAAATCAAATCAACAATAACAACTCGCCTCAAAACCTCTAACTAAAACCTGCTTGTTCATTACAAAGTTCACCATGCCTATCCGATCGCAAATGTGTCCACCTTCGCCAACCTTTACAGAGGAATCTCTGCCCTTCTTAGCTTCAAGAGTGTACATTATCACTGGAGCAACATCAGGTGTTGGGCTTGAACTCGCCAAGATTCTCTACTCTCGATCTGGGACTGTTTATATTGCCGCTCGCAATATATCTAATATCACCACGTCGATTCAGATTGTCAAGGAGTCTTTTCCCACATCTACTGGACGGCTCGAAGCTTTGGAAATTGATTTATCCGACTTGGAATCGGTGAAACTCGCAGCTAGTCAGTTCAAGTACAGGGAGAGTAGACTTGATGGCCTTGTGCTTAATGCGGGTGTCATGACTCCTCCAGAAGGCAGCAAGACGAAACAGGGCTATGAGCTCCAAATGGGGACAAACTGCCTTGGAGGTTATCTTCTACTACGATCTCTTGAAGAAATGCTCTTGAGTACTGTGAATAAGGCAGATAAGAACAGTGTGCGAATCGTCTGGTTGGCAAGCACACTGCAGCTTGGTGGAGTCAAGGATGGTATTTCCTGGGATGAGGCGAGGAATGAACCCAAAAATTTAAAGAACCAGATGGAGAATTACATGATGAGCAAAGCGGGCAATGCATTTTTAGCTCACGAAACAGCAACAAGGCTGGGGACCCAGGGCATCATTTCAACGGTATGTACTATTTGGGGAACGGCGAAGCAAATATTAACATCCTCACAGTGTGTGAACCCAGGATTTTTGAAGACCAATTTGCAGCGACACCTTCCAGGTCCTGTATCATTTCTCATGGTAAGGATTGCGTACTAAAGCGAATGATGATATGCTGATCAAGTGTAGGGAATGGTTTTCAAGAGTCCTAAATTTGGAGCATATGGCGAGCTATTTGGATTGCTGTCTCCAGAATTGACCACGGAGAGAAACGGAGCTTTTGTAGCCCCAGGAGGGCGCTTTGGAGATGTTCCAGATGATATTAAGGCTGCTTTAAAGGACAAGGCACATGGTGGTACAGGCACATCTAAGCGTTTTGTTGCCTGGTGCGAGAGTGAGACTAAGGCGTACGCTTGAGGGACGACTTGAGTTGGGCACATCTTGGTAATTGCCAATACTTACTTTTATTGAATAAAACTTCTATGCAAGCCTTCGTTTATTGGTTAAGTGTTAGTCCTATTGAAGACAATTATGAAAGCACCAGAGAAAGAACTTATGGTGGAGAATGATTATTGACTGAGCTTCTTGATACGGGACCGGGCATCGCGAGCGATGCGACAACTTAAGGATGGTTTAGAGATTTGACTAGAAAAGCAGGAGGAATTTTAAGCATTCACATATAACGGCACTCGTATTACGTCGTGAATTTTGTTTACTACCAACATTAATATTTATGTGGTAGTCGTAAATCATCATTTGCTCTATCTCATGTCTTTAGGCCGTATATAATTCGTTAATTACATCATATGCGCTGATTTGCCGATTCCGAACAGCTCAGCTCGTTGAGAATCCTGCCGTCTTGTATGCATCCAATCGCAGGTACTAAACACCGACAATCTCAAAGTCCAGGACCACTGGGCGATGGTCGGAGATGAAGGTGCCATCGGAAGCTTGCGAATTTAACACTGCATAGGAATCCCATTTCAGGTTGTCTATGCTCTTGGCAAAGATGTGGTCAAGGTCTTGGTCATCAGATGGGTCCTCGGTAAACCCGGTGTATGTGTCATTTTCTCCGAAGCGACGTCCCACAGGGACCTGGAATTTGGTGTCGTACAATTCTGAAGCAAGGACCTTGTATGCCTCGTTGTCGGGCTCAATGTTGAGGTCACCACCTACGAATACGGGAAGGGTCTTTCCGTCGTATGTGGACCAATCGTTGGTGAGGTTCACAATCAACTTGGCCGAGTTGACACGGGCAGTCTGACCGATATGATCAAAATGCGTGCACATATAGACGAAGCCTTGGCCAGTGCTGCGATGAGTGAGGCGGGCAACAGTTACAATGCGAGGTAGTGCCGCATCCCATCCCTTCGAGCCAACCTTGTCGGGAGTAGGGCTTAGCCAGTAAGTTGCGTTGTCGTCCAAGTCCCATACTGAGTTCTGGTAGAAGATTGGGGAGAATTCGCCGCCTCGAGCACCATCGTCACGGCCCACTCCGACATATGACCATCCGCTCAACCCCGATTGGAGATCGTCAACTTGGTTGGAGAGTGCTTCCTGGAAGCAGAGAAGTGATTGAGGGTATCCGGAAATTTCGTCATTGAGCTGAGAGGACATCAATGGCCACCGGACGGACCAGAGCTCTTCGCCCGCGCCGGGGGAGGTCACAGCGTTGCGGATGTTATACGTCATAAGCCTCAAGCCGAGCGACTCGACCGAAGCCGCGGCCATTATCAGAGCCCTGAATAGCGAAAGATCGAGCTTCATTTTGTTTTTTGGAGTTTGCCAAAGGGAGACCTGCTAAAATTTCTCCAAAAAAAAAACCAGAAAAAAAAAAAAAAAAACCGCTGAGTTGTAGTTCTAATGTAGATGGCCCCCTTACATATAACCTCATGTTTCACCTCAGGACCCAATGGCCGCAAGCATTTCCTGACCGCAAGCATTTCCACCTGTTGAGCCAGCGGAAGCAGAATGGCAATACACGTGGGATTCAGATAACACAAGTTTCCCAAACAAGAAACTCAAAATGCGCGGCCCACAAACACTGGAGGGTCTTGTGTCTTCACTGGCGTGGTGATCAGCATGCACGTGGTGGAACCGAGTGGCATCCAGGTCACGGCGAGTAGGCCCCTGCCAGCACAACCGTGCTATCTCCAAAATGCCGCCCAGGCTCTCCGTGCGAGCTCTATCACATAGGCCTATAATACGCGGATCTATTTCCTTGTTCCGCCACCGAAGCCGATGAAAATTGGATATGCTTAAGTAGGTGGTGGGCCACGGAAACGGCGCCGGAGGCTGGTCATCCCATACGTCGATCGCAGATGTTCCCTGTTTTCCTAGGGCCGCGAGCCTATTCATCCTGGCCGTCTCCTCACATGGCTGTTTCCATAGATTTTCTCGGCAGTGCTCTGGGAATATCCATGTCATGGGTCCATGCTTGCATCAATGATCTGCTCTCCCTACTTGCGCACTAATAGCAACTAACATATCGTCGCTGCTCCGCTTTCAGATTTGGCAGGTAAAAGTTCAGTCATGCATTAGGAAAAAGGATATGTGACTTGAATAAATCCCAATCACTATCTACACGTGCGGATCTTGACTTGTTCGATGATGAGATTGGGAGGCATACCCATTGTCAACTTCAAAATTATCCGTCTTGCTAGTCGCTTTGGTGGGTTGGCTTGGGTGTGTGTTCCGCTGACCTAAGCATCAAGTCTTCTGATGCTAAGAGCGACCATAGTTGAAATTGGCCCCGCCTCCGCTTCTGAGAATAAGCAGGGCTATAGATGAGCTGTATTGAAGTTCTCGTTTGAACCGGGGCGGTGTGGTAAGATTGAGTAAAAATGCATAACATGTCACAGAAAACGTCTGTTACGTGGACAATCGCCCGCATCCCCAGTGCTGTATTGGATGAAATTCGCGCATAGGGACGTTTTCGATGATTTGTTTCAATCCGGAAACATAAGTATGTGCTGGTTCTATAAATTCTGGAAATTAAACACTTGTCGCATCGAGCCACCGAGGTCTCACTTATCGCTCAAATTGGCGTGCTGTAATCTGAGTCAGGATTGGCCCATCAACAAGGTGCAAAACGCACCCTAGAGGCACCCGAATCGAAACTCAAATGGGGGAGTATTGAATTATGTTGTCTTTTGCTAAGAAATCAACTGTTGACCAAGAATGATCAATAACGTGTGGCGTACTGCGGATAAGATTTCCGTCCTGAAATGGAACGCTATCTTGCAAGGCGTGCGACCGTGGCCATGTGTTCAAGTTAATAGCCACGGCTTCGGGAATAAGGTCAAAGTAGCTTCCATAGGAAGTTGGATTTCCGGGTCGGCAAAAAGTCAGCACCGTGGCTTCACAGTCGTGCGCCGTGCCCGTCTACCCCAACTCGCTGGGTTGAGCGAGGGTATTCTTTTCCGCCATTCGCCCATCCCCACACTGTCAACGTCTCGAGGCGAACTCTCCACACGGGACTAACCTTGTTCAGGCATGAGGAGCAAGTCGCTCTGCCATGCTAACAACGGGAGAACAGAGCCTCGGAGTCGGAGACTTGGAGTTAGCCTTATGTCTTCCGAGCTGTATGCCGGGAGAATGGTGGCGATGCTGTGAGGGGAAGAGAGGACATGGAGGCGTATAAGTAGAAACAGTGTCCATGTGCATGAAGCTTTTAGCATGTAATAGGTTCTTGGTGGTTGTATAATTTCATCGAGGCTTTGATAACGTCAGTCATTGATCGGAGGTTGAATACTGCAACAATGCCCTCAGCGAAACGAGCAATCCGCATCGCCGGTTCCTCCGGTGGCTTCTCTGACCGGCAGAGAGCCATCGGAGACCTAGCAAAAAACTGTGACATTGACTGTATCATTGGTGACTGGCTTTCCGAGTGTACCATGACGCTCCACGGCGCCCAAAAGGAGGAGAATGAGCGCCTTCTCAAGTCTGGCGAGCTCAAGGAGCGACCCGAGGGTCTGTTTGACCCGACTTTCATGGAGAATCTAGCCCCGGCGCTGCCCTACCTCAAGTCCAAGAACATCAAGGTCGCCGTCAACGCCGGTGCGAGTGATACTGAGCTTCTGGCCCAGTTGGTCCAGGAGGAGGTCAAACGACAAGGGTTGGACTTGAAGGTTGGCTGGGTGAGCGGTGACGAAGTCACAGACACCATCAAGCGTTTGTATGAGAACGGCGAGCAGTTTGTTAGTTTGATGAATGGACATCCCCTAAAGGAATGGGGCCACGACATCATCTGTGCTCAGTAAGTTGACCTCCTAACTTGTTGACCGTATTCCCATTAACCAACCACAGATGCTATCTTGGTGGCGCCGGAATTGCAGAGGCCCTTCGCCAAGGTTGTGACATTGTCATTGCTGGCCGTGTCGCAGATGCTGCCCCCACCATTGGTGCTTCCATGTGGTGGCACGGCTGGGACCGTGAGACAGATTTGGACCAGATCGCCGGCTCACTGGTGGCCGGTCATCTGATTGAGTGTTCTGCCTACGTCACAGGAGGTTACTTCTCTGGTTTCAAGAGGCTGATGGACAAGTGTGAGAATCTTGGTTTCCCCATTGCTGAGGTTGAATACGATGGTTCTTGCATCATCAGCAAGGAGCCCGGCACAGGTGGCGAGGTTTCTGTTGGAACCGTCTCATCACAGTTGCTATACGAAATCCAAGGTCCATTGTACTATGGCTCAGATGTCACGGCCAACCTTGAGGGCATTGTCATGAAGGATATTGCAAAGGACCGCGTGCTTGTGACTGGTGTTAGGGGTCTTCCTGCGCCATCGACCACAAAGGTTGGTCTCACAGCGTTCGGAGGCTACCAGGCCGAGTTCCACTACTATCTTGTCGGCCTCGACCTCGAAGATAAGGCCGAGTGGACAGAGCGCCAGATTCGTTACTCCATTGGTGACGCCATCAAAGACCTGAGCTGTCTCAAGTTCAGCCTTAACGGCTACTCACCCGAAAACCCCCGAAACCAAGAAGTCTCTACTGTTGATTTCCGCATCTTCATCCAGACCAAGAAGAAGGCCCTTGTCGACAAGTTCACACTGGACGTCCCCGGCTTCAACCGCTGGTGTATGGAGAACTTCCTTCAGAGCTGCCCCGGAGCATCTCTTGGCAACGACCAACGCCAGAGCGAAGGCAAGCCCTTCTACGAGTACTACGTCACGCTGCTCCCTCAAAAGGAGGTGAAGCACCGTGTCGAACTACCCTGGGCCAACAAGTCGATTGACATTCCCGTTCAGGACAACACCCGCCCAGACTACCCCCGCGACCAGAAGTCATACGAGACTAAAAACCCCATTCCTCTAGACACATTTGGTCCCACCACTCGCGGTCCGCTGGGCTGGATCGTCGGAGGTCGCTCTGGTGACAAGGCATCGGACGCTAATGTGGGGTTTTATGTGCGCCATGATGATGAGTGGGACTGGCTGCGAAGTGTCCTGACGGTTAACAAGATCGAGCACTTGCTCGAGGGCAGCAACAAGGGCAAGAAGATTGAGAGATTTGAAATACCCGGCATCAGAGCAGTGCATTTCCTCTTGAGGGATCACCTTGATCGCGGATTCAACTCAACAAGCGAGTATGATACCCTAGGCAAGAATGTGTGTGAATACTTGCGGGCCAAACACGTGGACTTGCCCAACAAGTTCCTCCGAAGAGGTCGAATTTAGGATATCGAGTTAGATGTAAAATTGAATATCCACTAGATTAACGCTCAATTTATTCTCCATTTTCATCTAATTCCCATTGCAATCCAAAATCACCAGGCCACCGTCTCCTCCATCAGCCTAACAATGGCACCATGTCGAGCCATTGCAGCAACGTTGTATCGCACCTCGTCACACATAGCCAGTGGACCACAAACAACGACCGTAGTACCTCGGCTTCCGGCCTCTGTCAGCTCCTTCTCCAAAATCTCCCTGACGTTAAGCCGAGATCCAACTGTAATATGGGGCTCGATCCGACCCCAACTGGCCTTGACACCATCGCCTTGGCCAAGCAGCATACCCTCAATGGCATCAACCAAGCCGCGGCTTCGAATTCCCCAGTACAACTTGGTGACCCCAACGGGCTCGTAAAGACTGATTGAGCTGTGTAGAGCTGGAAGAACAGCGGTGATACCAACACCACCGGCAATGCAAACAACGTTGGGGTACTCGGGCGTGGGCTCGAATTTGGTGTGGTTGCCCTGTGCTGATGTTCTGCCTTCAGGACCATATGTAGACTCGATAAGCACATGAACTCCACCATCGTCCCCTGCCTTGGAGGCAAGGAGCTTGGTAAGTCCACTATGGGTACGGATGAATAGGGTGATGCCGTGCTGGCCGGAATTTCGAGTGGCAATGGTGCGAGCCCTGGTGGTGATGCCAAGCTCCTTGTTGGCTGCAGAGTCAACTGCCGGAGTCGAACCCTCAGTGTCGGAGTGGGAATTGGCTGAAGGTGTCAAAGGCTCCATAGAAGCTCCAGAATGACCCGGGTTGAGACCCACGATGGAGAAAGGATGATTTTCCCACATGCGCCAAGAAAGGGTGGGGAAATAGGCGTAGCAGTATCCAGTAACGCTAATGCCGGGAATGTCAACTCGGATATACTCGTCATCAACCTGGGTAACATAGGCCTTCTTGATTCCGTGTTTGCCGATTCGAACCAGACGCATCAGCCTGTCAAAGCCCCAAACAGCTATGGCGACGAACAGCCAAATGTCGTAACCCTCCTTGTCATCGTAGAGAAGCTTGATGTGATACCATGCACCAACCATGGCGAGCACAGCGAGGACAATGTGGCCGATGAGAAAGATTTCATACCACCGGATTCGAATGGGCAATATGGAGAGAGGAATCAACAGGCTGAAAGCCAAGGTGGCAATGATGCCGTAGTACCAGTACGGAGTTTGGGCGGACTGTGTGTAGTAACCCTCGGAAACCACCAGATGCAGCCACATGGCTGAATGGAGACACGCCTGCATTGTTGCAATAAAGGCGACCCATCTATGGATCAAGAGAAAGGTCGAGTGACTCCAGTTGGTTACCCACATGAGCATGTTATTCCTCCCGGCGTAGAGGATGACGAGAGGAAAGTTGGCAAGAGCCAACATGCCCAGCCGGTTGGCGATATGACGAGTGAGCTCATACGTACGATCGGGGTAAAATGAATTTGGGGTGAAGCGAGGGTATCCCTGAAACGCAGCCAGCGCATTCAGGGCGAGCAGGTAGACGATGAATATGGTTTGCCCGCGAGTGGGTACCATGGCAAGGCCAAAGACGGGCACGTTGTGGCGTTTCCCGAAAACGGGGGGGTCAACAAGATAGGCATAGAACTTGCTGCGCAGCTTGACGGGCCAGGGCAAGAGTCGGAGGAGCGAGAGACCCACAGGGGCCACAGCGCCGGCGAGAAAGACGAGGAGTCTGAGGATGAGGTTTGTAAGCCAAGCTCAAGGACAGGTCGGGGACATATGGGCAGTGACTACTTACGAGTACATGGCCTCGTTCTTAGCAATGATGGAAAATCCATAAACGGAATTGTAGTAGCCCAACCACACATCGTGCGTGATTGAGACTGTACGGTTCAGGATCACCTCGGTTTCACCCATGGGCTTGGGCGGGTTCTTAGCATCAACATTCTGAACAGCCTCAAAGTAGGTGTATTTGACAGCAATACCAGGGCCGTCCGCTCCGTAAAAGACGTCTGACTCCCAGAAGTCGTCAATGGCAGACATCTTGGTGTCCTTCTCGCAGGTCTGATGGATACACCACGCAACCGAGGTCAGGTATGGAGTGTCTTGCGCGAAGCAGGCGGCGCTGGGATATTGTTCAGACATCTCGCTTTCGTTCATACCCTTGTACTCGGGGCAGTTCAGTGCCGTCGGAACTGAAAACCTGCAGGCCTCTGCACAGAGATTCTTGTACACAGACGTGCCATAGCCAATGAGTGGCTCGCCCTGGGCGACACCCGCCAGCAGGACAGCCACTGGAGCGGCCAGAGAGTATAAGATGCGCATCTCTATTCTGGCTCAACACGCAAACTAGAGTCTAGAGAGAGCACTGAACACAATTCTTCTTGAACGTATGAAAGAGGTGGCCCAGAAGCTAGTTGCTGTGGGCTAAGAAGAGAGAAAGGGGAGGATAGCCCGAGAGCGTTGCGATGCTGATCTCTTGAGGTTATCGGACAGCTAGAGGAAGACGTGAGGCTTTATACGCGAATGGCATATAGACTAATGATTCTAAACAAGCAGCTATGCCCGCATACAGCGCTAAGAAAGCCATTCACCTGTCACCAGCCTCGAGTTACTGACCTCCACGCGTGAACCGGTAGGAAAGTCGCTAACCCCCATCCTCGAACGCATTACCCATGGCTAGACGAAGACGAAAAGAGTGTCACATCTTAAACGAGGAGAATAATTCGTGGGTAGGTTACTGGACTTCCACTAGGTCGATGACCCCCATCGACTACTTGGAATGGGATGACTTCCCCGTCCAGGGTCTTGCGGATCGCGGAACAGCTCGTCTAAATCGACGTTCAGCCATGAAAGACGAGCTCAAGGGTTTTCCTTGCAAAGGGCATCCCTACTAGCTGAGCAATATTTTCGTGGCTTTGAGAATAATCCATTTACCCACGCCTCCGAAGAAAGGAAGAATGGTTGGTTGTAACTATAGCTAGCCTTCGATTACCACGCAGTCTGCACAGAGCCCGTGAGCGGAGAGGTTGTCTTCCGGCCACATGCTGTCCAGAATTATCAGACAAGCAGCTATTACGGCATCAGGGAGTGACACTGGTTAGTCTGATGATGTGCAAGAATGCCCTGGATCCCTTGACTTTGGTGGTCTAGACGAAGGCCAGCCTGACGACTAATCCAAGCCTTGGGAACGCACGGCACAATTCGTCTCCACCGTGGCTCACGAACCAAACACAAGATCAGATGTGTCGCCCTCAAGTGGTGCAGCTGCATCGGACGACCCAAAGGCAGGGGAGGCGCCGTAGGAGCCTTACCCGGTGGCCAAACCCCACTGCTAAAAGCTTGTTTATTCGAGGCGATAAAGGTCTCGACCCGGCAGGCCAGTCCCGGTGTTGAAAAGATGAAAAGGGGAGTGGGATGGAGCGAATGGGGACCCTGAGAGGACGTCTGAAACTCGTACGCTCGACAACTCGCGATCGACTTTTCGGATAACGGCATGACAGAATCCACTCAAGACCCCACGCTTTTTTCCATTGTGGCTGGCAGGGCCCATTTGACCCAGTGTTGCTCGATGCTGCTTTTGGCAAACGGCGAGCTTCTTCTTTCAAAGAGCCAATTGTGCTCCCAAAAGGAAACAAGCGAAGGGGGCAAGTTGCTCCGACCCCGGCCTGGGATTTTCGCTCCTCGGAACGACACCTCAGCTGCTTAACACTAGTGAGTCGTTATTGCACTCGTGAATACCCCGACCCTTTCTCAATCTGACCTTTTTTTTTTTTTACGCGTATTTGACAATCCCTTCTTTGTTACAACTGGACAATTCACTGGGGCATTGGCGGAAACGCGCAAAAGCACAGGGCCAAAACCCCAACGGCCCATGGGGACGGATCGTAAGAGCGAGTAGAGGAGATGAGAGCTAAGGGCCTGGGGTTTAGCTTAGATCTGCAGTAGGGACTGGAACGGCTCCGCGCGATCCACTTTAAAGCCAGACGAGATGGCATGTCGGATTTGCAAAAGGACGGAGTCGATGGAGTGTCTAGAACATTTGGGCACAACCATGGGTCGAGAGTGAATGAATGCGACGCAAAGGCTGATGCTGTGTGGGACGAAGAATGAACGAATGGCGAAGCAGAGCGACGCGACATTTTTCTTGTCTTGTGGAGGATGCCAATGGCCTATCTAGAAATGAAGAGAGGTTGAGGCTTCGATCTGATAAGCTGAATTCCATGCCTGATTGATAAGATTGCTGCGCATTGATTGATAAGATCCTGTCTAATACGCCTTTCCCTCGTGATCACTTGACAAGCGTGTCCAAGACAAGCCGCCGCCCAAGCCTAAACCCACACGCCCTAGCCCGAAGAATAATTTTTAAGCTTGTCTCTCTCCCATGCGTACATCCCACAGACGATCGCCGTTTGCTCAGCTGCACAGCATGGGTCCTTAATTCCGCGCTCTGAACGCCATGTCTCGCCGCCTCGTGGATGAAGTCCTTCCGATGCCCGGCGACCACGACGGCTTCCGCCCAGCAAGGCCCTGGCTCGGTATGGGCTCTGTCGATCAATAGACCCAACATGCTCTGTAGCCAAGTAACAAGAACGCCCTCTCCAGCAACCAACAGACACCCCACGCTGGTGGCTACCTCTAGTCCCTGTCCTCCTAATCCAGATTACCCTAGCCCGCGTCATCTAGCCCGGTAGTCTCGCAGATGCCGGCTTCGACCTGTGAATGTGGCTTCATGGTGGTCCCGTCTTGGCTGCCGAGCATCCGATCCTCGTCACATCTCATGACTAAAACAAGGCGCCTAGCGCGACGTGAGAAGACGAGAACATGGCAGCTTCACCTGTTCGCATGCTTGAAAATTTCTTAAACGCTCTTGTCATGACATATTAAAACTATCCGTTTCCAAACTACCACGTGCCGTTGTGCTCCCAATGCAAGCCTCATTAGCCAAGCTGGATCCAAAACTGAAAGCAAAAAAACTCCCTCATAACCCATAGCAAAGTACAATCTGGTGGTCATTACTCCTCCTCCTCATTCTTCAGCGTCTCTCACGCCTCAATGGCCCTGAGGAATGCCTGGCTCTCGCTCCCCTCAACCACTTTGCCCAATGGCATCATGTAAGACCCCTCGTAGCCGGTCTGGCCTTGTAAGCACTGCAAATATCTCTGAGCGACACGGTACCACCACTTCTTCTCCGTGGCGCTGGCCCCGCTTCCTTCCCACACCCAGAGCGCCTTGCCACCGTCGTCAAGCAAAAAGATGTCACCGCTGCCCAGGGCCTCGCGCGATATCCGCCCTCCCTCCTGGACCAGCTCGAACCTGAGCTGGCCAGTGGCGTCGCTCAGCCGGAACAATCTCCTGGGCACCACCATGATGACTCCATCGCTGCTTCCCCCTCCGCGTGCCTGGTTGCCCGAAGCCAGCGGCCGTGGGCTGTGGAATCCCACCCGGGGCGTCTCCTGGTCGCCACCGAGCAGATCAACAACGCGCTTGGACCGGAACTCGGACTGCGAGACAACCTCGACATCAGCATGCTTTGCGATCGTCATATCGTGCACCACTTGCGCCGATTTGCCTTTCTCCATCGGGCTGCAGTCCTTGCCCTGCCACACCCATATCTTGTTGCCTTGGTCCAGTACAAAGACGTCGCCATCGTCGAGGCTCCGCCAGACCGGCTCAACCTCGACCACCACCACGCCGTTGGCCCCGGCGGCTGGGTTTTTAAAGAGACGCAGCAGCGTGAGCCTATCGTCCTTGGCTTCCTCCTCGACGTGCCGGAATCCCGACCGGACTCCTCCTGTGCGGATGGACATGCGTGGGAACAGGGCTAGAAATTCGTTCGACGGCGCCATCTGCACCTCGCGATGCTGCGTCGCCGTCCCACGCAAGAATTCATCAAGCTCCGCTGTCTTGTATGCCGCAGTACCCGCCTCGTCTTGAGATGTATGTGAACCCAGCCAGAAGAAGATGTCGTGCGCCAGCGTCTCGTTTCCATCTTTGTTGCCGACCTTGTAGGAGCGCAGCACAATGAAGCTGTCTCCGTCGTAGAAGGTGCCGTACTTGGCCTTGGGCCAGGGCACCACCTCGAACTGCTCTATGCGCCAGATGAATAGGCCAGCCACTACGCCGACTTTCCCATCGTTCCATGCGGGCTCTGTGACGGCTGAGTTGTACTTGACCTTGTGGTCGATGTGAGATCCGATAAGCTCGACATTAGTGTCCTTGATATCGTACTCGTCGGGATTCATCACTTCTAGGTGTCGCGGTATGTTCGCCATGCTTGCTTTACGGCTGCCGAGAAGAGACAATGACTTGGTGTGAATCTGGAAAGACCCAACTGAAACGTAGGAATACTGCATCGGGTTGGGGAAAATGAAAGGGGAGTTGGCATGTTTCTTTTTCTCATGCCATGGTAGTAAGGAATGTCTGGGGTTGATGAAGGAATTCACGTTCTCTCATCCTTGGGTGAGATTGCTCGATGCGGGGAGGGGCTCATGTTCTGATTGGACCAGGATATGCCAGCGCACCACGTAATTTCACATACATGTAAACAATGAACTAAAAGTAAACAAAGAATGACTTTTTTTCCCTAGTATCTCTGCAGATCATGATAAGGAAAGGGTGAATTCAGTAAAGCCCACATATTGGTGAGGTTGTCGTCATCCCGCTAGGGAGGCGATTGGCTTCCCAATCATGGCATTGCGGTGGAGAGACGGCTTGCAGACAGCTCGATCAATGGATGCCGACAGGACTCGGTTGAATCAACAAAGCAAGTTCGCGGGCGGTGAACACGGAGCAACCGGAGGTCCATGTTGATGGGTGGTTGCCATTTGTCCAAAGCAGGGATATCTGGGTATATTCGTCGTGTATGGACAAGGATAATGCTTCGAGAATATGCAGCTTCCCCTATCTTAGGTTGTTTACCACGCTGCCTACCATGACAGCCACCTCGCGGTCCCAATTCCCCTCGGTGCGTCCTTTGCCCTTTGGCCCAGATAATGCGCTCGGTAGTTGAGAGCCCTTGAGGACAGCCTGCCGGATTGCGTCGCCAACATTCGCCTTGTTCGACCGCAGCGTCCTCGCAACGACACCACCTCTGTTCACAATGTCCTGCACCCTGTTTGTTAGACTGCTAGCCATAGTTCTCCAGAAGAAAGAAACAAGGCTGCCCGTCTCGAGATGAGAGAGCAGTGGCTGCAAAATATTCAGTTGGCTTGGGTGGTTTGAGCCCTGTAGGAATGGATGGCTTGGGGGTTTTGTCGTCTCAAGAATCATTTCCAAAGACACGATATTCTGACACTTGGCCGTGACCTCCGCCAAGGCCTTTTCTAACGTGGGGAGTTGACCCAGCGAACGCGATAGAGTCGTGATGCTGCTCTGGAGTGTCGCGCGGATGTACGTCTCGAGGTTTTGAACAAGGGTTCGCGGCACCCACTTCTCAGGGCGAAGGCCCAAAGTAGGTGATAGAAGGTACAAGGCGGTCAGAGCAGATACTGTTCGAGACTTGGTCTCATCGATTTGGGTAAAAGTTGCGGTGCTAGATATCAGAAACTCGCGGACGATACGCTCCGAAGTTTCGCGGACAGAGCGCTCGATTGGCGACGTGACGATGTCTTGCAGGCTGCGGACTGCGTCTACACGGGCAAGGCCATGACCCTCCTCTCCGGGGGCCTTGCGATCTAGAATCTCGCGCAGTGATAGTATAGTGTAGGAGCATCGGATGAGGGCACGATGGTCTTCCTTTCCAGACGCAGCACTGGCGGGAAGCTCAAGCTCCGAGTGCTGGAGCTCGAGCTGTCGTCCCAGCTGCAGGCAGCGCGCAACTGAACGCCCAAGCCTCAGCGTCTCCCACAGGCGGAGAGCAACCTGGCGGACCTCATCGGCCTCGGCATGCTTGTCAATGACCTCTTTTTCGAGCTGGCGGTAGCTATCGTTGAGGCTCTTGATCTGGCCGTCGAGCTCGGCGATGATGTGCTTGGACGCCTGCGTCTGGTGCTGTGTATATTGCAGCAAGGGCACAGCAGAGCGAGTTGTGAGCACATCAATGTGCGAATCAATTTCCTGGGCGTCAAAAAGGACGCGGGACAGAGGAGTCGAGAGATCGAGCGGGGTGTCGTTGGGGTTATTCGTCGCGACAATGAGCGAGTTGGCGAATGCGGCGGGGGAGAAATTGGGGTCGAGAAACGTTTCGTAGTCAATGTACGAGGGTTCTTCCTCGGCAGTGGGCGAGGTCGTCATTGTGTGTAGAATTGTGTGCTCGGAGGCCGTTCAGTCTGGTGTGATCGTTCCCTTAGTGTGTCATGACAGTTCCCGCTGGTCTGTGTGGTGTTCTGGAAGCTGTCCTCTTTCGGTGCCGGGAGCTGAACACGCCGATACCGAGCGTTCCACTCACTTACATCAGGGGCGCTAGGGTCAATAAATCACTTCGACATCATAAAATAAAGATTAATGAGACATTGCTAGATTTTTTTTTCTTTTTCATCTCCATTTTCCTCTCTATTTTCCGCTTCTCTTTGTCCTTTTTTCTTTTTTTTTTTTCCCCTTTTTCGCTTCTTTGTTCTCGGCGATCAAGGGGGGCACATTCATATTTGAAGGAATTAAACCCGGCTTTAATGAATTTCCTTTTCTAAGGATTTACCATGGTGAGGTCAGGAGAGGTACCTTACTATATGATACCAAGACTAAATGTAACATATCAATTCTTTATCCTCCAGGCTGTTCATATTTGCTTGATAATTTTCGCGTTTCTTGCCAACATAAAGACGGCTCCCAACTTCCGCTATGTTGCCTCAATTACCCACCTAGGTACTTGGCCTTTCAGCTATGATGGGCCCGACGATTGGAGATCCGGCCAACATCAAGTATCCTGATAAAGGATAAATCCATCAGCATGACTATATCTCTTAGTTTCTATGTCGGTAATATAATAGATTACACTGCTATAAAACACCTGATTCTCCATCCGCGGTCCGGTGGATAGATGCCACCATCACCCGTAATGGTGGAGTACGGGAACATTTATTGCTCTTCAGAGACAACTACCATTTATGCCTTCCCTGTCACCGGTCATCTAGAAGGAAATAATATAAGAAACACTTCCACTCATTCAAGTCTTGTTAGCTACAGTTCACAAATTTAGGTCTCGGGTACAGATTTTCTAGCGCAATCTGTTAGCCAAATCGGCTTGAGGCTTCTATGGCGGGAATCGGGAATATGGTCATACAACTTGAATGCAAATCGACTTTGGCTCGAAGGGGGCGTACGATCAAATCAAATATACCAATCACTTCAATTGTCTATTTCCTCAACAAACAACGAATCCCGTCCCCGCCCGTCATTATCATGTGGAAGATTACCGAAATTCATCCGTACTCTACAAGTCAAATCATGCCTCCACCCTCGTCTCAGGATTCTATAACGTATGCCATATACTCATTTTGTTTTTTGACTCATGAGCGTCGTACCTAGTACAAATTCGACGTCTTCAAAACAGGAAATCCCCTCCCATCTTCTCACGGATATCCGATTCCAATTCCATAAAGAACGGCGCTCCTCCCGCAGTTTGACTCATTGTAATACCTCTTCACACGGCTACGTGCAAAAGAGCTCCTGCTTCCTGAATTGCCCAGTCCTGTTTTTGTGCAAAGATAAATATCATCCTGGTCAGCAATCGCGCGTTCCTTACATGAGGACCTATCAAGATACACGTTAGTTGATTTTATGGTATATAGAGAGAGAACACTTACGCAATCACTGTCCTGCTTGCCCTGAGGAATGCCCATATCCTCAAAAGTTGCGGGACCCTTGCCCCCCTTGGGTGGGGGTGCCGTGGCGGCACTGGGAACAGGGCTTGGCTTGCTCTCAGGTCGCTGAAGCTGAGGAGGGGGTGCACTACCAACTCTTCCGGGACCTCCCTGAGCAGGGGACATTCCAGGACGAGGCTGCGCACTTGGGGCGCGAGGAGGTCCTCCAGGCCCAGGTCCAGGCCCTCCCATGCCGCCTCCAGGTGGTCCATATGGTGCCCCTTGGTGAGGTGGCGACTGCTGCGGAGAAGGTCCCTGTTGGTTCTGGGGCATCGAACTTATCCGCTCAGGGCGACCGGACGCCCCAGGAACCTGAGAGAAACGCTCATAGTTGGGGTTTGGAGAAGCTTGGCCCCCTGGAGGCGGCTTCTGAAGCCGGTTACCAGAGGGGCCGCCAGGAGGGTACGGCGACCCACCACCTCCTCGGCCATATCCATCATCTCCGGGGTAAGGCTGCCCACCGGGGCCTCCAGGACCACCTGGACCTCCGGGATTGCGGGGACCGCCACCATAGCCTCCGGGACCTCCGGGACCTCCTGGGCCACCGGGGCCACCGGGGCCGCCTGGTCCTGGACCGCCCCAACCACCAGGTGCGCCTCTTCCACGTGGGTCAGGACGGCCACCGGGGCCAGAGGGGTGGAGGTTGCCCATGGACTGTGACGCCGGCATTGGACGTTGGCCAGGACCTTGAGGCTTGATGCCAAAAGCGCTGGATGGTCGATCAGCTGGAGGTCCCTGGGGGAAGCGGCCATTGTTCTGAGGGTTTCTGGGGTTTTGCACATCATCTTCTGGGTAAGGTGCTGTGGACTTTGACCGGAAAGGCACCTGTTGCTGAGGAGGTCTGTCGTCTTCTGGGTATGGTGCAGCCGACTGGGGCCTAGCCATTGGCTGCTGCATGGAATCGACCCTTACGTTAAAGGCTGGGGGGCGGTCACCAGCAGGGAGAACGAATGAAGCCCGTGAAGGATCAGGAAAGTTGACATGTTCGGAGACGAGGGTGGGCTGGTGGCCTAGAGATGATCCTGGCGTAACACGGGGGTTGTTTCCAGCAACTTGACCTGGAATCGGGGGAGGGTTTTCGGAGGAGGGAGATCCAGGTCTGCTGCCCTCGCTCAGGGTGGGCATCTGCTGAGGCTGCTTAAACCGGTCAGGTCTCTTGCCTCGCTGAGAGCCATGCTGTGATTTGATTCGGGTGAGTGTCGAAGTTTCGTGATCAGCCTTGGACAGTGTCTTGTCCTCGTCGAGCGAATCGAGTCGTCCCAGAGCGTCCTTGTTACCATGGTCGGCAGCCAGCTGGTACCATTTTCGTGCTTCGGTGACACTCTTCTCCACGTGGATGCCAATTTCGTGGTAGTAGCCCATGGCAAATTCTCCTGTGGGCAATTTAGCCGTAGCAGCCTCTTCGGCATACTTGAAGGCCAAAGCCTCGTTCTTCTTAAAGACGCCCTCGTATCCAAATAGGAACCATCTGCTAACACCTAGCGCGGCTTCGGGGAGACCCTGCTTGGCTGCCAGGCCGTAATAGTGGAGGGAGAATGATGGATTAAAATCACAATCAAGCTGGCAAAGCTCATAAGCCTGGCCCATCTTCAGCTGCGCCTTAGCAAAGCCAAGGTAGGCGGCCTTCTCGATATACATCTTGGCCGTCACAGGGTTATTGGGCAAAAGGCCATCTGGGATGGCAATATCAGGGAGGTCTCGGCCAATGAGCATACCGTAAACATAGGCGCCCTGGGGTGCATCCTCATCTGAACTATCGGCGGCGGCCTGGATTCGCTCGAGACCAGTCTGATAATCTTTAGTCTCGCCATGCTGACCCAGGAGACTCATCATGCCCATGCGGTACAGAGAGGCTGAGTCCTTTAGACTGAGGCCACGGTAGTAATGCTCCTTAGCCTTGGACATGTCGTTTGACTGCTCGTAGAGCATGCCCATTCTATATTCAGAGCGACCATGGCCCAGCTCAGCGGCACGCTTGTAGCCGATGTAGGCCTCCCGTTTGTCGACGCGATTACCGAATTTCCCAAACTCGAGCCATTTAGAGCGCATGTAAAGGGCCTCAGGGTGTTCCTGCTGGGCGAGGTAGGTGATGATGTTGATGGCATCGAGTCGAAGTTCGTGTTCTATTCTTGGTGTGGCGGGGCGGGGCTTATCGACGTATTCTCGAGTGATGGCGTCCTGTGAAATCTCGGCCCAGGTGAGCACATCCCGCGCCCAGGTAATTTGCATCGAGACATTCTGAGAGTGTAGAACATGTTTGCGAGCATTCCAGAGGATTTCTTCTTTCTCTTCGTCGGTCGGGGGAATGTTGTCGCCCTTGACCTTGGGGAAAGGCGAGAAGGAGGGGGCGTCGAAACTCATGCTGACCAAACGATCCGACGTTGATCGATATGCTCTGATGTCGTCCTCCGGAACGGTAGCGGGACCCTTGGGCGGCCGAATCGGCTCGTCTCCGCGGGGGTTGATGTATGTCGAGAGGGAAGGCTCACGACCGTGACGCGGACCAGACTCGGCGTCGGATCGGGGCTCGACAGAAGTAGCTTCCAGCTCCATGCGCTGGAGGTCCTCCTGCATGTTTTGGGGGACCTGAGGGGTTACCCTAGATACCAGACAAAGAATCGTCAGCGGGCCCCACCTTTCCACCGTTGTGACCGGATTGGGCCAAGGCAAGAGAAAAGGAGCAAAGGCCAGGGATCTGGGGAACACGGAAGCACGCGGGAAATGGGGGGTGGGAGAGGGG
>NAGG01001147.1:0-20133 GCA_003031705.1 Calonectria naviculata
ACTCCTGGGAGAGCACGGTTTACGCTGCCATCGGTGCTCCCGCCGACTCCAATACCAGAGTAGAGGGGGAGGGGAAAAGAAAAAAAAAAAGGACAAAGGAATGGCTACAGTGGGCAGCGAGATTCACGGCATGGTGCAGCGCGTAGTAAGACAACACGAGACAAAAAAGAAACAAGAGGTACCCAGGTCACGCAGACACGCATTTGCGTACAGTACGGGGGCCGTCGGTGAGTTGAAACCAGACGCCCCGCCATCAACAAGTCCCGAGGATCTGGGTTCATCGGTCCTCGCTTATCGCCGTCCAGCACCGCAAGGGGGGTGGGACACACTGCCTCAGTCCGTACGTATGCTGCTGCAACTCTGCAACTGCAACTGCAACTCTACAACACTACACATACGTTACGGGATAGGTTGCATTTTCTCCGGGAGCTCCGCGTCAATTCTCGCACCCGTCTTCAAATTCCCGTCTCAGAATCCTCAGGGAGCGACGAAAACTGTACCGTCGGCAACCTTCTTTACACTTTTCTAATTCTCCTGGGCGAGGGGAATCTGCAAAGTCAATCGAGAGCATAACTCACAGGGGCTGGGTGGCCGTCGCTGAAAATGTTGCTTATACCCGACGGGTTCCATCCGCACGCCAAGGTTGCTCAACTCCTCATCGGTCGGACGAGGTGGTCAAGTTGAAGCCATCTACCCGCCTAACAACTTAAAGCACACACATGTGGCTCAAGGTTCACGTCTGGTTCCGCATCGCCCACATCCACACAAATGACGGGCCAGGGCATTTGAAAAATAAAATAAAATAAAAAGTAAAATACCGCCAGGCATTGAAGCGGCCCATCTGTTTTGTGTCACCCGAATTCCTGGTGCACCACATGAATCATTCACCGGCCCTCGGTCAACCCGTTCCTGGCTCTAGGGTAAGACAAGACATTTAACGCCAATGTTAGATCACATTCATTCATTCTATTGTCACAAGCAAGCTCGTCGTAGTGAATAATCCCTTGATAGTCTCGGTCACATTCCTTCCTGGTCGGTCCCGATCGAAACCCCAACTGCATTCCAGTCTGTCCGATCCGGCCACGCGCCACTATCGTGCGTTCCCTCAACCCCAACTCTAACTGCAACGTCTTGTTCTATCCACCGTGCAGAGTTCTGCACCGTCAACTAAAGAGGGTAGCATCCGATGCCAAAGCATCTTTCTCCAACGCTAGATCCCGCATCGCATCCACTCAACCTAAAGGCCCACGTACCATCCTTATTCCGTCACAGACTGACTCTACATTTTCCGTGCCACTCGCGGCCAGCTTTTTAACCCGTTACTCTTGGCACTGCATTCGTCTCGATAAACTTCAGCCGTAGGGGTGTCGTTTTCTGCCACAAAGTTACCTGCCCTCTCGGCCTCACCTCACCTCACCCCATCAGCCGTTGTAACTTTAGCCCAGCCTTGCTTTATCGACTCCTCATATCCAGAGTCTCAGTTCCAGTCTCGACCAGGCCGCATTCGGCCCACCTTACGGCTCTAAAACCTTGGTGGACATCCACTAGTTCCGGGACTGGCACCGCTCGGCCGTTGCTTTGCCTCCGTCAACGGGGCCGTCCTTGGCACCATTTGACTCAACTAAAGTCTCTTTCAGGTGTGGGCCTACGTATTCCCGCCTGCAAGTTGCGTCTCGGCTTGCTCTCGGCCTCGTAATGTTCGGCGCTCCTGGCATATCATCGCCTGGTATAAACGAGAATTCTCGGCGATGACGGGAGTGAGACAGTTTGGCACCTATCTGCTTCCCTGCTGATGAATCGGACGGCAATGTGCAAACATCCCCATTCCGAAGTTCTTTTGCCATCTTTGAGTCCCGAATGTCTTGTGTATCCTCAAGCGGCGCTACGTTCCGACTTGCAGTGCCAGACGAATTTGACTCTGATCTGTATGTGTCGTCAACTGGCCCTTTTTGGCTTACCGCTGCCTCCTTTCTTCCAGGAGCATGGCGTAGCTCAAGAGATTTGGCTTTGTCCTGTTTGATAAGCTGTCTGCTCAACTTGACGTCACTGTTTGCATCTACGATCCGTGGGCGAGAAACTATGTCGAGGCTATTAGCCTCAATATACGGTGCGGGGACGTGTAGATCCATACGTATCGAACTCTGATATCCCAGAGGATGACCACGAGACGGTGCCTCTTCCGCCTTGCCTCGGTCTGTCTCGCTGGCAACTATAGTTCTCGTCAGTTACAATCCCATCAGCCCGTGAGTTCCGCATGAAATGTGGTCGTCGGTCCTGAGGTGCCAATCTTACCTTCGAGTTGATCCAAGCGAGCGGTATTACGAGTGTGGGGTCTCAGGAGGCTGCCTGATCTTGCCACAGCAACTGCCTCGAGTCCCGTGTCTGATGTTTGATGGATGAGAATCTCAAGCCGCTTGATCTCGGCCTTATACCTAGCCTCTTGAACCATCCAATTCTCTTGCATCAGATTGAACTTTTCTTGTTCCTTGTTATGCTGGTTCCGTGCCCTTTCTAGGTCCTTCTCAGCCACGACCGCTTTTGCTTTGAGGAGGCCATAGCCTTCTATCACGTGTAGGATATGCGAGTGATACTCCAAGGGCAAGGGGTCCATAAGCGGTTTCGTCATCATTCTGACCTGTAATGCCTCGGCCATCTGATCAAAAGATGGCGTGTGCCAGGCAATTTCTTCTGCTTTGGCGAAATGGCAGCTCTCTGGCCGTGTCTCAACTTCCATGGACGTAGACGTGGACCTCATTTTATTATGCCAGCTTGAAAGTTGAGCCATGACACCGTGCTGCGGAACGTGAAGTTCCTCAGTCTCCTGGTCGCCTCGATGAAGCATACGAAGAGTCGGCTCTGATCTGGGTGAGGAAAGTGTCCTCGGGGTCCGAGGCCGTGTATTCCCCAACAATTTCAACCAGCCGGCATCGCTCATGATGTTTAAGGTTCGACACAACTTGGTAGAGAAGACGAGGGTTTGTAGTCGTGACAGGTGGAGGAAAGTGGACAGACATACTAAGGAAGAGCTACCTGGGTCGGCTGCCAGCTGCCAGGGAAGCACTCATCAGCTGCACAGAATCTGAGCCTCCTGAAAAAGCAAACGAATCCATGTTTGATGCCACCACCCGTTGGTAGGAGGGTCGAGTTAGAGAGGCTCAGTTACTTTGGGGGAGGGCACTATGTACAAGGCAATGTTTCTCTCGCAAACAACAAACAGGGAAGAGTAGCCAAATCATCAACGTCGGTATATGAGATCAAATTGTAGATAAAGTAAGAGTCACCGTGCTGGGGATAGAGTCTTGCAAATATGGAGCATTCAATTTTTTTTTTTTTCCAATCTCATCTACCCGTATCATAATTAAATGCAGGGAACAAGGGAAATCGTTTATGTGGTCTACTCTGAAACAAGCAAGAAATAACTGAGAAAACACCTACATCAGACAACTAAACTGCTGGTGACGTCCTAGAAGCGACTTCAGGATGGTTACAATCAACCCTCTGCTACAGATTTCTTCTCTGGCTTCAGGGTAGGCTGTAGCCTTGTGAAGCCACATCGATTGCCATCTCGCAAGGACCTCGCTCCAAAGTTAAGGTGTCGGAGATGAGTTGAACAATAGTCTAGTTCGATAATATCTTTGTTAGTTTTCCAGGACTTTAGGCCTGGAACTTACTTCCCAGAAGCGGGTTGTTTTGGATCAGTATCCGAGTAGCTGTGCCACCCTGCCTCCTCTCCCTCCGCAGGTTCTTCTTCTATGTACGAGAGCCGGGGAGGGACTGCAGAACCAGTGCGCAATTCTGCAAATTGTATGGCGGCCACTCCTTTCTTAGGAATCTCTGGAAGGGGACGACTCAACGAAGGCGATTTGGGCGTTTCTGAAATTGACGAGGATTGCCCTTCTCGAGGTGATATCTCCAGCAGACCGAGAAGCTTCTGCACCAATGACTCCTCATCTTTCTTCCCCACAATATCCGAACCTGTAGCTTGGGGGGCGGCAGGATTGTAAATTCGTGGCTCGAAAACGATGCCAGACAAGCTTTTCTGAGACCTAATGGGACTGTCGTTGGTCCTGGCCTGGTCAAATTCTTCCCGTTCTGGGATGAGGCTCAACTGCCAAAGATTCGTCCAAGAGCGATAATGGAACCGGAATGAGACAAATGGACATTGCTTAGGATCAACAAGAATCCAATCATAGTAGTAGGCATCCTCTGGGCTTTCCAGAAGGCCCCCGGAAGGCGAACTGGCAGTAAGATTAACAATTATTAAGCCAAGAAGCTGGCATGCTCCGAAACCTACGTGATACCATAGTGCCTCTGATCTCGATGCTCTTCCAGTACAGGGGCTCTTCGTTTTCGACCCTTGGATCGGAAAATTTGGACCTCGATGAGGCCTCCGTCATTAGCAACAGAAGTGCTATTTGGAGTTGGAAGAAAATAGAAGCACCGGGCCTCAATACCTTCTCTCTTATGAACAACTCCATTTTCTTTGTAGTGCCACCGGTCATCTGGTTGATACAAAGCGCGGGTAACTGAACCTGAGGATTGGCTGGTGAGGTTTGTACCCCAACTGGTAATGCTCCTCCCATTCAACAAGAGCTTGAAGTAGAAGTGGCATGGGGACTCTGGAATTTCATTGATTGAATAGTGAATCCCAAACTGGGACCCTGAATTGGGTGAGTTTGATGAATGAACAACTTCGGCGGTATGGACTAGTGCGACAATTACCTGGTGACGACGGGATATAGACGGAAGCATGATGACTAGCCCTCTCGACCGGGGAGAAATCTCTTCCTAGCCCTATTAGAACCGAGGGGTTTCCTAGCGAACCGAGATGGGTAGATGAGGAACCTGGATGGAGAAATTCAGGCAACTTCTTAGTGCCAGGATGTGTGACGATGGAGATATCAATACCCCGAAGCAGAGGCATTTTAAAAGGGCCTCGTTTTAGAGATCTTGGGTAGGTAGGCTGACCGTTCTAGCGGATACAGGAAAATATGGTAGAGAGCGGGTTGAGGAGGATGTTTAAAACCCGAGGGTGTGAGAAGAATGAGAGTCTGCGGCCGGAAGGGAGTGTGGTGTGAATATAGAAACAAGATGCACCCGTGAAATCAGAGAATGAGGAAGAGAGCCCAGCAAAAGTCTTGGAGCGGCTAGAAATCGGATGAATGCACTTCAACCACTGCCTACCTAGGTATAAAAGCACAGGGCCATGGTGAGGCCTGTCAACGTTTGGCATCTTGTACCAGCTGTCAGTGCAGTGTTGGACAACTGTTTGCCAGCTAGACCAAGTCCATTGAAGCCTGTAAAATTCCCATGCAGATGTCGGTCCTAGTAGCCTATGCGACAGCCTCTTCCTTCCGTATTCCTCCCCCCCGTGCTTACCTATGCTTGACCCGGGCAGATGCAAAAATACCCGATTTCGTCCAGAGCATCGTCAAGACGATTCATTCCAACGAGGGCGGATAGAACAGGACCGGCAAATTATCATGCCACTTCTTTCAAAAACAAACCAGCCCCATAATCCGTCAGCATCCGGTGGAGGTCTATCAAGCTCGTATTGAACTGCTCGGCTTATGGTAGCTACACCCGAAGATACCGGCAACGACAAGGCGAGCGTTATGGAACACCAAAATTCAACGGACGTCTATTTCTTCATCATATACAATCGATATCAATGAGACACCGAGATACAACGTCTTGCCCACCTTGTTACTCGCCGATGCGCCCGCCGTTTAGCTCTGTCCCAACACCTGCTTGGTGTCCTCCTCCTTGCCCAGAAGTCCCAAGTTCCGTATTTGCTTAGCGCTCGGCGCATTATCTCGTGCCGTCGAAGTCTCGGATCGGGCATAGGCGGCCTGCATGGCCAGGGCTCTCGCGTGCTATCGACGATCAATATTCGTGCCAAGTTCCATGCGCCTGAGAAGCTGTGCATAAGGGCGACGTGAGCCCCGCGAGTGATTTAGGACGTACCTCCTTCTTGTGATGCAAACACTCGTAGTAGTCCTCAAGGGTCAAAGAGCACTTCTTCTTGCCGGAGTCATCATCAGCCGAGGTGTTGACGACATAGCAGGCCATGACGTCCTGCCAGAAGGGAAAGCAGCGGCCGGGGCCTGGAAACACGAGGGGCTTTTGTCAGCTGGTACGCGCCAGGGGAAGCCTCTATTGGCACTTACCGCCGTTCAGACCATATCCCGACGCCATATTGAACCAATTGGGTGCGTATCGAGATGTTCAGCTGGTCGAGAGGTGGACGCTTTTGGCTCGTTTGCGCGGTCCGTTCAACGTTTGAATTGACGATGCAGATGGCTTCCGGGCGTGAGTTGACCGACCCGTCCGAGTAGCAATTGCTGTACTGTGATTGGCCTGTATAAGTGGAGATATGTGCACTAACTAAGGGTACCAAATGCCCATAATAATGGCGCAGCAAAATGGACGTCACAAGTAATAGGCCCGCTGTGCTTTGGGGAAGCAGAGTCTCGCTTAATTGCATTTTATCCAACAGCCTCCCAATGGGCTCCTCAGTGCCCCTCGGCGACAAGCACGTACCGACACAGCCAGCTAGCCAAATTCGGAGGGATGCTGGAGCTATCATCACCTAACTGGGTAGCTGGCCTTAGTTTAGGGCGACGACGACCGACCGAACGTTTACATACGCGCATGGAGGCCCCTCAAAGGCAAGACTTGAAATCCACGAATAACTACGATTAAACCCGCACAAATCGAAAAAGACGTTGAAATCCGCTTTTTTTACGAGCTCACCTTGGTAGAGCGCCTGCCATGGCTGTTCCTCAGTCTTTAGGTCCTGCCAAAGTGGTCTTGCTTGCCGTCCACTTTGCGACACAGGCCGACATCGACAGTCTCTTAATTGTTATCGCACAACACCGCACAGTCTTGCGCCAGGAACTCGCTCTTCGAATTCTCCTTACCCATCTCCCCGAAACCCTTAGGCCCGATGCCTACATCCCACTTCTACAGGTCTTGGCCGCCAACGAGCCGCAGTCACATGAGGATCAGACTTTCGACACCCTAGCTGTTGATGCCCTCTCCGATGATCAGGCTTCCAAGAAGGTCAAGAAGCTCAAGCTCTTGCATTTGACCAACCCTGGTGTCCTAAGCTACGATGAGTCCGATTCTTTAACCACATTTCTATTTCTACGGGGGTACCGAATGGATGAAGAAGCTGGCATGCTGGCCTATCTCCCCGACCTACTCGTTCCTTTCCTTCAACGAAGCCCTGCCCTGGAGACTTGGCTTGTCTCGACGGTATTGCCTCTCTTGCGAAGGAATCACGAATACTACCCTCATAAACCCACACCATATTCTCTCCGCGAGTTTGAGGAGTTGTCAGACCGAGCTGCTGTTGACTACCTGCTGGCCGAGACCGGAATTTCAGATGACGGACTTCCCTTTCTTGGCCGTGATCTCAGGGGATTGATCGGCCCCTGGCTTTTTAACGACTCTCGATGGACCCTCGAGCTCGTTGACAACCCGCCTAACGGCTCGGCTACGGGAACTGCCCTGGCATGCCCTGGCTGGGAGCAGACTCTTGAATGGCTCATTCAAAAGGCACCCCAGTCATGGCGTACCGTTTTGAAAGTCATCGAACAATGGGATGGCCCCCAGGATATCGATCTAGTGGACGATGTCAACCTGTGGTTTCAAGAGCCCCAGCAACGTTACTTGGATTCGAGTTATGCTCGTGCTGCCTTGGCTAGCGCATACCTCATATCTGATGCTACTCCAGATGCCTTAGAGGGTGCATACAAAATAGGCGCTAAAATCAGGTCGTTAATGGACCAGGAGCTGGACACTACTCTCGAATTGGAAGCATCTGCCCTGACTCTAATGCCTCAAATTGATGCCAATACTCTCTCTGGGGCCAAGACGGCGACATATATGAGGAATGATTTACTAAGCCCGTCAAATCCCTTGACAACTCTGAATCCTAGTTCAATAAGCTTGCTAATGACGCTTGTTCTCAGCGCATTCCTATTAACTCGTGCAGGTGTTCCCTGCACTGTGAGGAGAGTTGGTGATCTGGCATTTCTGCAAGACCAAAGAGAGCAAAAGGCGGAGCTGACAAGACTCATCCGCGCCTTTTCTGCACACACATCGCAAAACGATGATGAGTACTGGGTTCGTGCACGCAAAGAAATCCTGTGGCTACACAATTGGGGGGTCAGTATTTCTTCAGAATCGGTCGGACCTATTCAAGGTGTATTTGGGACAGTGTCCCTACAACACATTGAGACGGAGATTCTAAAAGCCCTGCTCTCCAACGGCCGTATGTATTTTATTCTTCATTGCTATGGTGGATATGTGCCTTAACTGAAACGCTTTTGTTTAGGATATTCTCTTGCTCGATCTATTTATGAGGATGCTTTGGAGAAACCTCTGCCGGCGACCGATGTCCAGGATACGGTGCAGCACTCAGCTCTCGCGGCGTTTGATAATGCGTCGAATCCAAATCGATCCAGGGGAGGGCTCAAGAAATGCGACGACATGTGAGTTGGCCAGGGAAATTCGTGGCAGCAGTGACTAACATCTGTAGAATCCACGCGTTTCCCAAAACAATGGGCAAAGATCTTCCTTGCACCAGAGAGATAGAAGCGTTGTTGAAGGCCACGCATGCTCTCAGCGATTATCGCCTTGTCCTCAAACAAGGCGAACCTTTCAGTCCAGTCGTTCTCAGGGTCCACTCGGACCCTATCTCGGTCATTGGAAAGGTCCTGGAACAGAACAAAAAAGCATACACTCGATTACAGGAGTTCTTGGAACTGGGAAACAATATGGCCACTGCTGGCCTCCCCACGTCACATAGGCTCACGAAAGGACGCCTACCTCCTAAAGAGCAGGGCATAGATAGCCTGATGATTGAGAAACGCATCGTGGCTATGTGCATCGAGGCAGCATTAAGAGAGGATGATTTCGAGACCGCCTACTCGTATGTAGTGAGTAGGCTAGGTACGTCATCGTCTATGGGCCCAGAAGCGGCCGAAGATGAATGGTCATGGAAGGCGGCTCTCGATGCTGGTAAATATGTTCGCACCGAGAGATCACAGAAGCCGACACATCTAGGGACGGCTAGTGGGAACCCTGAAATCAGGCATATTGAACAACGAATCGAGTGCCTGGCAACCGCGCTGCGAATTGCCCCCTCAAGCCAGCTTCAAGAGGTGCTCAAAACCTTCCGCCGGTGTGAGGAGCAGCTTGACTTTGCTATCAAAGAGGAGGCAGCTAAGGAGGAGGCCTGGGACGCCGAGGGCGACTTCCACAATCTTCCTGGAGCCTTTGATGCCCCTGATCCAAACAAGGCATATCCATCCAGAAACATGACCGCAAGCGCTGCGGCGCGCCAAACAGATGAAGCACCCATGTCACTTTTCGATCTCTCGAGGGCGACAGCCAGGGTCGCATCAAGGAATCTGACGGCGTTATCCAGTCTGCAGGGTATTGCCCAAGGGGCGACGCAACCTCAGAGCATCGAGGAGCATGCTCAAGGAGAGCAGCGGGTAAGGAAACGGGATCAGTTAAGAGAGGCCGCAACGGGAACCCTAGTTTCCGGCGTTGGTTGGCTGCTCGGAGCCAATGTCAACCGGCCGGCACAAGACGACCAGCACTGATGAAAACGGACCTCACAAAATAATGATAACGGCTGCATGATGCGACAGACGTCTTTGTGACGGTGTAAAAAAGAAAACGGAGTCAATTGTCTAGATATACTACAATGATGTACGAATACCCAATATACAGAATTTTAGCCACTAATGGAGTGGAATACCTGATGCCCTTGCTCTATATGTGCGCTTACTCACCTAAAATGCCAATTTTGCGGGGGAATGCTAATTAATGCTCTGGATCGCCAAGTGCCTCGCCCGAAGACGCAAGTATCGCTTGCGCGAATGGCCACAGGTAGCAATGTAGTCCGGTAATTGATGTGATCTCCCTGCACTTTGTCACGCAGAGACGATCAGATGGAGTGAGATTGTTAAATACAAAACAAACATGCAAGATGCGGGTTTGATGCCTGCAGGGAAGTCTTAGACATCATCCCAACACAGAAGAGAATGAGGAGTAGTTATGATGTCTTAAACCTAGATAATATTAGTGGCGAGGCAAACCATTGGCAATGCGCACGATGACAATGGTGGGTTGACTCTGGCTTATTTTGAACATTGCTTTTGTTGCTTGAGGCTAGGGTTTCTCAGTGTCTGACACTGTCTGCCTGCAGGCCAATGACCGAGGTTACCCAATTGAGTACGTTGAGAAGCGCCTGTTAGGATCAGCGTTGCGCTCTGGTTTGCACACATTACCAGAAGTGGCCGCGCCGTATCAAGGAATGATGCAGGCTCGGAACAAAAAGGCTCACAGTGGCGGTTTGGGAACGTAACACCAACCGAGAGCGTGAGGGCAAGTTTTGACGGATATGGGGAAGAAAAGCCTGCTAACTGCGCATTGCAGCGCAGTCTTTTCTCCGGCAATCGTCTTCCCGTGACATAGTTGATAGGCGGACAAATTCAGAGGTGCATGGCGTCAAGGCGATTATTACAGCGAATGGGTGATAAATTGTTTGGTGAAGGGCGGCGGCACATTTACGGACAAGTCTGGTTTAATAAGAAATGTCAGTCAAGGCGACAAGAGCCGCGAGATTGATGGAGGCCAGCTTCGAATGGCGTGGTCGACTTCAACTCGCAAGGCCCTTTGTTTGAATTGTCTGAGACGGCACGGGAAGGCTGCGAGCAATGAGTTCCGCAGTCGATGGTGAAGTTTATTGATCCACAGGTTTCACCCGTCAAGGCCGACGTCGACATCTGCTGGATGGTGTTGACAATGCTATCAAGTAGTCGTCGATAGACGCGATGACTGATGAAGTGTTTGATTCTGCAAAGATCCGGAAAGCTGCCATACGTGGTCCATCTGTGACCTTGTCGCCGCAAAACCGACCAGCAACAAGAAACTCAGTGATGCAGGCCGAGTACCCTTTTTGATTCCATTCCCTTAACGTCGCAATCACACGAAACTCCTGAGTGAGCAGAACCTAATCGAGAGCCTGCAGTAGTCCTTGGAAGGCAAAAGAAAAAGAAACAAACAGGAAAGAGAACAAGCAAAACAACGAGTTGAGGAAAGGAGAACTGAGACTCAACCCCAGGATATCCGCTGCTTTTTCAAGACAGCTGGGGTCGACAATACCATTGGTACTTAGTTGCGATCGGGGCCTGAGAGGGTCAGCGGATAAGTTCGACAGAAAAGGGCAGTTAGTAACTCGAACCTCCATAGGGATCGCGAGCCTCTGATCGAGAGGCAGAATCGCCATAGCTGGCAGCCCCAGAAGGAGGAGCACCTCCAGCGGGTTCACGGGACCGGGCGGCGTCACGCTCGCCTCCGCGGTCATATCGGTCACGCTCATACCCACCAGGGCCACCGCCGCGGGCCCCATAGCGATCGCGGTCCTCGCGCCCGCCGTATCGCTCTCGGCCATAGCCCTCTTCACGGTCACCGCGGCGTTCATAACCGCGCTCATAGTCGCGCTCATAGTCACGGCCGCTACCACCGCCACTGCCACTGCCACCACCACCACCGCTGTAACCTCGGTCCTCATAGCGTCGGTTATCGCGGTAGCCACGGTTGTAATCACGGTCATAGCCACCGCTGCGGTCATCGTAGCGTCGCTCATAGTTGCGATCATAGCCACGGTAGCGGTAGGGGTCGTCGCGGCCGTAGCTGCCGCCACCATATCCACCGCGCCGGCGGTCATCGTAGCGAGGGCGGGGGTCTATTGTGTGGTTAGTATCAATCAACTATCATAGAAAGGAGAAGAGCAACTTGCCTCGCTTGGGAGGACCGAAATATTTGCCGGGAGTAGGGGTGCGAGGGCGAGCGCGACGAGCTTTCTCGATGCTCAATGTACGACCCTCAATCTGCTCACCCTGGAGGCCCTCCTTGGCAGCCTCGGCTTGTTCCGATGTGACCATCTTGACGAAGCCAAAGCCACGGGACTCCTTCGTGTGGGGATCACGCATGATTTGGCACTTCTCAACATCGCCATATTTCTCAAACATCTTGGAGACCTCGGCCTCGGTGAGCTTGGGGTGGATACCAGTCACGAACAGGTTGGAGCCAGGGTTGATGGCACCGTCGTCGTCCTCTCTGGGGGCGGAAACATCCTTCATGTTGCTGCGACAGGTGATATATGTCAGTGGAAGGTTGGCGCAAAGATAAATATTGTCTCGGTAACTAACCTATCGTTGTTGCCACTTGGCGAAGCAGAGCGGCGACGACCGGAATCATTCTCATCACGAGGACGGGGAGAGGCGCTGCGGTTATCACGCTCGTAGCGAGGGCCCTCATCTGTGATGAAAGGGTTAGCAGGTTATCACAGGCGTTGGCGTTGGCGTTGAGGCCCGTCTGCGGAAGTGCAAGACGCGTCTGCGCGTGGATGGCGACTGGCTGAGTCACGGGGCAAGTACCTTCATAGCGGTCGCCATTGGCGGCCTCGTAGTCCATGGCGGTAGTGGCCATTTTGATTGATGCGAAAGGCAACTGGAGTTAGGTTGATGATGGACTGGATGATGCGAAATGCCGATCGTGGGCTTTGGTGCTGGGGTGAGGCTGAAAGGGAGGATGAAAAAAAAATACCAAACAGCGTTGGAAGGAGAGGGAGAAAAGAGGAAGGAACGGAAAAGTGTACAGGCCGGTGTAGCGGGCAGTGTTAGACAGTTGGCAGAGGGGCTCACCAGCTGCCAAACCTAACACGCGAGAGGGAACAAAAAGAAGAGGCGCCAGGTGAACAAAGTTGACGACGGGCGGTGGAAGAGCCTGGATGTGGGAATGGAAAACAGAGATGGGATGGGGAGCGAGAGTGAGAAGTGAGTCTTGACCACGGTGGGCGCCGGGGAGACGAACTAACCGTCAGCACGTCAGCAGGGCCACCTCTACGCTACGGGCTTGCTGGGTAGGCACCCTGGGGAGGTACTGTCTGCACACCATTCCAGGGTTTGCCTCGTCTCACCTCGCCGCCTGTTTCCTGGTTCGCCCCGTTTGGAACCGTCTGGTCGACGTGCATATGGCCCTATCTTCCTATCTGCCTCGTCCGTGTATGTATGTTGGTGTCACCAATCTACCCATCTCCATCCTTTGCTTTTTTTTTTTTTTTTTGGGTTGACACCGCCTTGTGCATTTGGGTACCCAAGACAATCAGCTTTTCTTCTGCTCGCAACCCAGTTAGTTGTGCGGACAAGCACGAGCCACCAATTGCTCTGCCCTCCCTGTGTCTAGGCCACCGTCCAACGGTCTGCTTTGTAATTTAGTGCCACTATATGACCTAAGCTGTATGTTTTCTCTCCCCATCTCACGCCTAGTGGCAACCTCTCAACAGGGCACCAGACAGGGACCACCAGTGTGCCTACATCTACTGCTCTAGCTGTCTTCTGAACCCTCCGGCGTCTCCATCAACAAGCATCCCTTGCAACCGGGCGACATAACATGGTATGTAGACACACGGAAGCTAACTAAGCTCAAATAGAGAAATCAAACACACAAATGAACCTCAAGTTAAAATAAATAAATAACCCATCAGAGTAGGCTTGCTCGCTCACTCATTAATATCCTACTATTAGTTTCTTCGTGGCTTCTCTTTTCTCAGAGCTGGGGGGAAAATTCGTCGTGTACCAAGTATTCTGTCAGCCGCATCTCAGGTACTGTGGTTATTTCGTCGCCATCATTCCCCACAACCCCAGATTACGCTTTAGCTGATGCAGCAGATTCGGGTCGCAAGGAAATATTCAATTCAGTAACTCATTGCTCTCCCATTGCATCTCTCAGCAATCAAAATTGCTCCCAATTTCTTATCAATTTGGCCAAGCCCCTTCTTACAATCTATGCATATTGAATGTAAACAACACTGTCTGCCTGTGACTGGGATGGTCTGGCTCGTGAAGAAGTTTGAATCCATGACGGTATACCCCTTTCATCCGGACCAATCTGTTATGAGAAAGCTCAATCTGGCTGGCTAATCCGACCAGCCTACCTGGGGAAGCGGGGTCTTTCGTGGGAAGTTTGCGCTGCAGATCATTCTTCCCCATGTCACTTAGTCACACATTTTTCGCCCAGTGCCGAGGAACTGAGCAGTTGACACTCATAGTTTAGATCCAGCAATGCAACTGTACTTCATGTCATTCTGATTCAATTGGAGGGTGTCGGTTTTTGGGGTTGCTTAACATTCAATATACTGGTCTTTTTGTTGATGACGAAACAATACTGTGGCTGAGATTCATGACTCTCTCACCCTTAAATCTGTCTAGTCCATTTATCCCCCAATCGGGTCATTCTTTTCTCTGCGGGGACATAACTCGGGCTTAAATCTAGCGACTCCCGATTTCTTGTGCAACTATTGACTAAATCACTGTGTATATAGCTCCTCGTGTTTTCTTTTCTTGTCCCTATGACATTTGCTTTGCATACAACATCTATTGCCCACTGTCGGAGGCTATCAACTATCGGATAATATGTCACTCGAGGGCAAGGTTTACGCCATCACAGGTGGAGCTAGTGGCATCGGTTTTGCCACGGCCAAGATTCTCTCTCAACGAGGGGCTGTTGTCTGCATTGCTGACATAGACCCAGTTGCAATTGATCTTGCTACCTCTTACTTTACCGAAAAAAATGCCACTTTCACTGTCACCAAAGTCGATGTTTCTCAGAGAGACGAAGTCGAGAACTGGCTGGACGGCATAGTGAGTGGTTATGGACGATTAGATGGTGCCGCCAACGTGGCCGGTGTCATAGGGAAACATCACGGAGTCAAGGCGGTTGCGGATCTCGAAGACGACGAATGGCATAAGATCATCGCAGTGAACTTAACAGGAACCATGTATTGTTTGCGTGCGGAACTGCGCAGGATAGTTGATGGCGGATCTATTGTTAACGCTGCTTCCATCCACGGTACAAAAGGCATGTTTTCGTGATAGGTTTTAGCGATGAACATCTCGTTTTCTGACTACTGGAATGCGCAGGGTTCGCCAAACATGGCGCTTATGACGCCAGCAAGCACGGTATTGTTGGCCTCACTAAGGCAGCGGCAAAGGAAAATGGCCAGCGGGAAGTACGAGTCAACGCCGTGGCCCCGGGGGCAATATTCACACCCTTGATGCAGAAGGCTTGGGATATTCACAGCCGGCCCGAAGACGCCCCGTTTGACGAGCCGAGCGCATTCCAACGCCAGGGTACCCCGGAAGAGTGCGCGAACGTGATTGCTTTCCTTCTTGGGCCCGAGAGCACATTTGTCAGTGGTAGCGTCTATGAGGTGGATGGAGCTTGGCTCTAACTCACCATCCCGGCAAAAGGTATGGTGATGCAGACTTAGCGACACATAGGCGTCGTACGGCGATTACAATTCGCAACCTGGATTTTACCAGACATCTTCTGGTTGAACATCATGGCTCTCCCCGTCGTCTCGAATGTGCAGATGATCCTTGTCTCGCTTCATTGGTTTTCGCATATCAAAAGCATCCTCACTCGACTGGGTCGGGTCGGTTGCATGATCTCCGTAATAATCCTTGACTACACGAAAAACGCTGTAGCCCAAATTCTTGTAAAATGTAATAGCGCGATGGTTGCTTCTTCGAACAAACAAATCGACAAACCACGCATCGTTCGCATCAGCCGCAAGTTCCAGCTGTCCAGTTAAGATCTTCCCAATGCCCGATCTTCGCGCTTCTGGGGCTACAGTAAGCGCAGTGATGTGCGCATGCCATGGGAGGTAGTGTTCGGAGAACTTGTATGCATCGGGGGAGGATTCTACTTTGCCCATGACTGACAATAAATGGTTAGTACGCACGGGATCAAGTAATATGCGCTAGTGTACTCATGGACATACTATACCCCACAATGTTTCCGTCCATGTCTTCGCAGACCTGAAAAAGCGAAGGCCATTTTGCATGATATTGGAGATAAAAGCTGAGCTCGTATGTTTCCGTGAGCGGGTCGAGATTGCACTTGGAGAACTTGTTCACGTCATCGGGACGAAATCGACGGAATGTGGCCATGGCGAGATGCCCCTATGAGCTAGGTTTCAATTGGGAGCTGTAGATACGTAGAGATGGAGATGGTGCGGTTGGAAAGCCCAGGGAAATGACGGGGAGGAGGTGCTCTGAAAAGCAATAATTTAGCTAGGACGTGGGGTTTTTACGCATGTTTAGACATGCTGTGGCTGTGTCATTGCAGCTGGGTGGGGTGCATAATGAGTTCAGCCACAGGAGCCCCCAGCGAGGGGGTTACTGCGACCAGCGGAATGAAACCCGACGTGATCAGGTACCGACGCCCGAGTACATGGCAGAGTGTTGCAGTGAGGGGAATACCTTGATCCCAGGTAGCATAATGCCAAGTCCCATCTCGGACCCACCACAAGAACTCGCTTCCGCTGCATCGACCGCCACGACGGCATTGAACAGTCATTGCAATAATCACTGAGGACAGGGCTTATTACCGTCTTTTATGATTAATCAACGTGTAGTGATATGCACAACCTCCTCACTTGACACCTGGAGTTGACGGCATCGTCCACCCATCCTCCAGCATTGTTTCCGGCCGCCTGTTCGCGACTCATTAGCCGCGGCGCTGGTGCTAATTGCCCCCGAGCCAATCTCAATAGGAGGTTCTGCTGCCAACAAAGGCTGCGTCTGGATTCTTTCACGACTCCCTAGCCAACCCGACAGCCCTGCGACTCCGCTACCATCTGCAGCCTGCAGCCTTTGCCTGCGACGACACCTTGAACCACGTCGACCGCTTCTCCATCGCCATTCCTGCACCCACCGCTCTCTTGTCGACACGTGGGGTGCAGCTCTGGCGGTGCCAAGCTGCGAGTTTATCGTGCCTTGCCTGCCTCGTTCAAACGATCAAATACCAACATGCCTTCCTCCCCGCAGACCCCGAGACATTCTAGGACCTCTTCGGCCTTTGATAGCTACTCGGGCTCGCCTCAAGACCGGCGTCTATCAAAGTCCTCGATGCAAGATCCATCAACACCTTTCCGCAACAGCTTCAACCAAGGCGAGGGCCTGGATATGAGTGTTCTCGGAAGCGGAGGAGATGGAGCTGGAAATGGCATGGGAAATCTTGCTGATGAATTGGCCGACGCCTTCTCGGACTCAGGCGACGAGGGGGAATATGACGATGCAGGGTTGGATGGCCAGCCGGCAGGCCCCGGCAACGAGCATCTGGACGAAGTCAACGATGCGGCGGATATTCGAAGTCCTTTGGAAGGCGAAGGCGACAAGGTAAAGACGATGAGTCTTGGCCTGCCCTCCCCACGAAAGGCCCACCAGAGACAAAAGAGTGAATACGACGGCAGTGAGTATGGATCAGAGACGGACCTCGAGACTCCTGGAATGCCTCCGGGGCTAGTTTCTAAGATGGACGCCGTGGAATCTCTGGCTCGACGGGGAACCGAGAACTATGGAGGACCAGCAGACGATGTCTTCAAGAGGGTCACCAGTGGATTACGAGACCTTGGGTCACAGTCCAGTGTAGAAGCCAGTGCCTCAAGGTTAGAGCTACAGCAAAACTAAACACGGAGCTTGCATACTAACAAACGTGGCAGGCTGATAACGGCACATTCGGCACTGACAACACACGTGAGCCATCAGACCCGGCAACTACACAACCTGACATTTGCTCTCTTATCACCTCTGGTTCCGCCACCAGATGAAGAGACAGTCGATGAGCTTGTTCCTTTACTCGTATCGCTCACTGACAGTATGCCTCGGCCTTCTACATCTGCCTTCAATTCGTTGACGGCACTTCATACCATCACTTCAGATCTAGTCCAGACACTGAATTACCTCTCTGATACTCTCCATATGTCTAGGCAGACTACCACCATGGCAACTCGGAGATTGAAAAGCGCCAAGGAGATTGTAGCCGAGATGAGGCGTGAAGAAGAGCTTAAAGAAGAAGGTGAACGTTGGCTGACTCGCGGCAACTGGGGTGAGCGACTAGAGAAGAGAGAATGTGCAGGCGTGTGCGGAGAGGTAATTGGAGGCTTTGAAGAGGTTTGCAATGGATGGCGAGAGAGGTTACTTGCGCAAGCTGAAGCGCAGGCATAAAGCCGAGCTGGGTTAGGTCCTCGTTTGGATGTCCAAGACAATGGGCATCGGAAAGATTCCATGCCCACAACATTCTTTTTTTTTTCATACTCACCTGGGTCCTCACCAGATTTTTTCTATTTTGTTCATTATTTTTGGCGGCCGGATCTGATGGAGGAGAATATGGCGTGCGTGACTTGGGGGATCATCAAACAGATACACATAGAGCCGATATTTCCCTCTGAGCCGTATTAGAATGGGCGGTTTGATGACTTATGACGAATAGATGGCCGTGAAGGACGGGTCCGGCTCAAGATAAGAAAAAAGACGCTAGCACATCATGTTCTTCAAGATTGGGACAGGTTTAAATGCATGAGGTGGATAATCCGACAACCTAGCTACAACAGACAGTTCCGAATAGGGAAAACTTCAACCAACTCTCACTAATGCACGATAGGTGAAGGAGCTGCCACCGGAGAACTCTGAGAGTCAGTTTCGGGCTTTTGTGACTAACCAGGAATATTTTGAGGGCTTGGCCGAACGTTCACCGTTAATGTGCCCCAGAACATGCATGGGTGTGGTGGATTTTGACATGCAACAAAGGGGAGGCGGAAACGCGAATATAACGCGTTAAAAGGGCCCGTTAACGCGACCAGCCTCGCGAATTTAATGGGTCGCGAAGCGTGTCATGAACAGTGTGTATGACATGGACTGTGTGCACTGTGTCGCATGTTGAGTCCGTGATGATTGACTTCTAATTCCAGGGAAGGAATGAGTCCAGGTGTTTTCGGATGAGGAAAAATAGGACTGCAAATATTTCGATTACATTAAGACCAGAGTCTTGTTGAACTCGTTATCATACCTGGTGAAATTATATCTGTCGTGTTGCTTGACATTTTCAGCCACCTGAACATCGGAGTGAGTGGCTAGACCCTACCGGGATAGGTCACTAAAGTTGCAAAACAAGTAAATGACACGAGAAGAATTACCGGCCAATAGAACTTCAAAACAGAAGTCAAGTCTCCTGGGCCTCCGAAGCGGCCATCACATCCCACACTTGCGCCTGCACGCGTCTAACTCTGCCGGACCTCATTTCTCCCGAACGCTGGGGGCTTTTTAATGCCTAGAGCCGCAGGAGGAAATTACAAGGAGGCACCCTGCTTTGTCATTGACTTTTAACATTGGAGCCCAGTCTATGCTATTGATATGAACCAGCGGGTAGCCAGTCTTGATCTCGCGACGGCACGAATTTGACGCAGGCGCGGAACGTCCCGCCACCTTGGAAGCGTTTTGGGCAAAACAATAACACATACACAACACGAAATCGACCCACGCCAATGTTTTTGTCTACTCCGGTTTAGCGAGACGTTCAGACATTAGGAATGCGCGTTTCTCGCTTTGACGGTATTAACATCGTCTCTAGGCGGTTAAAAAAGAAAAGAAAAGAAAAACATATGAATCAAGCCACATACATAAATGCATGCACGCACACACATTGCGCCAGCTCTCTACCCACATAGGCGAGGATACAGGCAGCCCCGATAGGATAAACACAACCTTGTTTGCATATGCGTGTGAGACAAAACAGGCGGTGGGATCGGTCCGGTAATGTGAGGGGGTAGGTGATTACCACTTCGGAAAATGATTTATCTACAAAATAGGGTACTCTAAGGTGATTTGAAGCTAGGCGCATTTGATCGCAGGATTGGGCGCCAGTGCGAATGTGACAGCTATGCGCCTGAGGGAACATTCAAGAGCTAGAAGTCTCAAATCGCTGAATGGCAGAGAAACGCCAGACTGAACTAAATGCGGACAGAGGCGTTATACTTACGGGAACAGTGGTTGGATGCTGTGTTTACGAGGACGGACCTCAGCCAAGCCCCATCTTGAAAGCCATAATCTTGCAGGCCTGGGTTTATGTACGGATATGGATGTCATAATTTCCCCTCTTCATGTCACGCAAAACCATCAACGGGTATTATAGAAGCAAGCCTTCAGATCTCATCGAAAGTTGGGGGGGGGGGGGTTTTACTTTAAAAAATGGGGAGGGCACAAA
>NAGG01001148.1:0-14476 GCA_003031705.1 Calonectria naviculata
GTTCTCAGACGGCGACGCACAATTGATTCACTACCTTGGCGTGAAGGTCACTGGTGATATGAACATAATCATCACCACTGTTAAGCACATAAAAATAAAAATTGTTGGACAAGAATCAATCAATACAACACATTTTCAGCCAAAAGCTAGTCATTGAGCCGCCAAGAGCCATTTACCTAAAAGCCGAAGTTCTCATTCATCAACAAAAGATGAAGATGAGGTGATATCATAGAACCCACAACGCGCGTTGTCTCAGACCATACCTCAAATGTGACCACGCTGAAATATTGCTCGCCATACACAATTTCATCTCGAATTAATTTATATACTGGTTTCCAGTTGTGACGGCTGATTTGCCGAAGTTCCGTGTTACCATGTGTTGTGCAGGGGCACAATAAATTGGACACAAGACTAAAAACGGAGGATTAAAGCTGACACTACCGGCGTAAAGCTTCTCGGCACGGCAAAGAGCTAACTGGACTACACATCCATTCATCAAAATTTTACTTACCCAATATAGGAGCCAATTTCTTCGTTCACCTGTATCGCGCAGCTCGGCAAGCGTCCTGAACAGCTAGATCCGTGCCGAGTTCCAGACCTAGATAGGGATCCCGGAGTCAATCTGCTCATCCCATGGCCAAATCCCTGTTGGGTTTGGGTTACAATTTCGGATGCATCCTCCGATCAAGTTGTGGCACCCCACAAACTGTTCCTGAAACCAGAGCTTGTTTGCTCATTTCTCCCTCGGCCGATCGGTGCCAACCATTCCCAGCCCGTCAGACCAGCATCACAGCTCCTCATTAGTGGATGATCTCGAACCGAGACCATGGCCCGCCCTGGTCGGTCCACTTGGGATCACATTGAACCATGAATTTAGGGATTCATTCATCTGTCCCATGCCATCAACTGACAGTAATGCAAAAGAACCCATGGTTCATGGTTCAACATGGCACTATTCCTTCGGCCACGCTTCCTCGCTCCCATGTTCCAAAACCCATATAAGAAGATGGCTGCTTCTCTTCCATCTGTCGACTTTGTCTGGGACAGTTGCGCTTCATTCTCATTCTTGTGCGTCTTCCTTTTATTATTCACTCAGAATTCCCTCTTTGGCTTTCTTTCCTAAAATGCGATCATCTGCTCTTTCTTTGGCCCTGGCTGGCCCAATTGTTGTCTACGCTGCCTCAGGAACCGGTAAAACCACCCGATACTGGGACTGCTGTAAGCCCTCATGCGCTTGGGAGGGCAAGGCCGCCGTCAGCGCTCCCGTTCTCACATGCGATAAGAACGACAATCCTATTTCAGATGCAAATGCTGTGAGCGGCTGCAACGGCGGCACATCATATACTTGCAGCAACTTTTCCCCTATCGCTATTAATGATAACCTTGCCTATGGTTTTGCCGCCACCGCTATTGATGGAGGCTCTGAGTCGAGTTGGTGCTGTGCTTGCTATGCGTAAGTTGATCAATTGCCCAACAAAAGTAGATTTGGGTTGCTAACAATGGCTCCCTGCAGCCTCACCTTCACTTCTGGCTCCGCCCAAGGAAAGACCATGGTGGTTCAATCTACGAACACCGGAAGTGACCTTGGCAGTAACCACTTCGATATCCTGATGCCTGGTGGTGGCGTCGGTATCTTCGACGGCTGCACCTCCGAATTCGGCAAAGCTCTTCCGGGTGAGCAGTACGGAGGCATTTCGTCCCAAAGCCAATGTTCTACTTTCCCTGAAATTCTTAAGGATGGCTGTAATTGGCGGTTCAACTGGTTCGAGAACGCCGACAATCCATCTGTGACATTTGAGCAGGTCCAGTGCCCTGCCGAGCTCACTAACATCTCCGGATGCAAGCGAGATGATGACAGTAGTTTCCCTGCCTTTAGTGGCAGTGGCGCTTCCAGTGGTTCCTCTTCCAAGTCTTCCATAGCTACCTCGAGCTCCTCTAGCGTAGCTCAGAAGGCCGAGTCCACTCCAGTCAAGGCTTCAAGCACCAAACAGGCTGAGACTCCAGTATATAATGAGTCTCAACTTGGAGGACAGACCTACACTCCTGTCCCAACAGAAACCCCCACCGCCGAGCAGGCTCATTCCAGTTCACCTGAGACCTATACTAAGAGTAGAGGCAGTGGCCATGGAGGCAAATGCTCTGCTAAGAGATCCAAGATGGCCCACAAGATGGCCCACAAGCTGTAGCCTGGAGTTACGCTCAAGGTCGTTTTTCTAGAGGATGTATTATGGGCCATCCAGAACTTGGCATCCGAGATCACATTCGTACTTGTAAATATATATTTTAGCATTTTATATACTCAATCACCATATTCCTAATCCTATGCTTGCCATGCTTGCAAATCACGCCAACCTGCAGTGTCGTTTTGGCAGCATATTGGACCCCGAAGTCTAAAAATACGCTGATTAAATGATGTCCAAACTCCAAATTATTCAAGTTACATCATCGTGAGATTAGTATTGACAGATGCCGCCCACTTCATCGTCCATGGTCCACGTCTCGGCAAGACCTTTGATTTCAAAGTCTTCGGTTTCTACAGGGGTACCAAATCCTGGCTTTCCGAGGAAGAAGTCATTTTTTCCTGGTGTCTTGACCTGTCTCTTCATGAATCGCTTTGTCCACTCTTCAACGGCCGGTTCACCAGTCTCATCTCTAGCTTGTTTGAGGAAGGGAATCAAAGCTGTGCCACCAGTACCCTTCTGGTTTTGCTGGTTTTTGCGGGAAGCAATAGCAAGGTTCAGACGCTGCCTTGTGGCCTCTGGTGAGCGAGACCGGCTCCGAGCCCGAACCTGCTTCGAAGGGTTGATAATGTATCGAGTAACAATGGCAATGTGTTTGTCTCGGAAGGCACTCAGCATTGCTAAACATGCATCATAGGCGAGGCAAAGCTGGGTGTCTTGTTGGTTGGCTTCGACGAACTCGCGGATATTGGCGACCATTGTAACATCGCCGAGAAATTGAGCATGCTGGCCAGGCATGTAACGGCGCATTTCCATGATGAAATTGTGTCTATTAGCTGGCCGACCACCTCGATCCGACTCAGATGCAGTGTTGCGCGATTCGCCCGTGGGACGATGCTCAATGCCAAGCACGATATCAAAAAATTGTATCAAGCTACTTTGAGCATTGCTGCCGCCGCTATATTGTCGATAAGTTTCTGTTCCGGAACCGTCCTCATAGAGAACACCGCGCGGAAGACCGGCCTCGGCCATGTTCTTACTGCCCGCAAGAAAAGGTCGGATGCGGTGGTAAAATATGGTAGGATCGCAGCTTTCATTCATTCTTTGTAGAAGGGTGGTCAGATCTGTCAATCGCTCGGCAAAAGTGCGCAAGCAACGAGTGACAGTGGCAGAATCGCCGTGGCGAGCAGCAGCAATTGCCGTTAGCATCAAAGGGATGATAGGAGCACCTCGGGCCTCAATGGCTACCGAGATGAGATAAAACCAAGACTCATCAAGAGAGCCGGTAAACGTGTTGAGTGAGGCAAGGTTCTCCAGATTGTCGATGGGTTCATCCATGAAGAGCGGTTTGAAATTCCACAAGCATACAGCCGCATAGGTTGCAACTGGAAGAACTTGTAGGCGGTCAGAAATCTTCAGGAGGGGGATAGAAATTGGCGGCGGAAGCCGATCACAAGGTGAGTCGCCACCCCAGATATAGCCATGAGCCATGAAACTGAGGAGCGAGTAGGCTCGTCGCCACTCTGCATCATGCTCAAGACCGATGGTTGAAAGCACGGGCAAGCGATCAATGACGCCGCGAAGGCGGCGGCTAAGAATAAGTCCTTGGAGATTGGCGGCAATAGCTTCCCATTTATTATAATAAGGATCCGGTAGCCGGGTCAAAGGAAGAACATCTGGGAGAAAACCATGTGTAGGGGATATGCCGTAGTCAGCGAGGACGGGGATAGGAGGCAGCATTATGACTGGATTAGGGAATGTCTGTCGGCAGATCAGAAAGATGAATGTATCGATCTGTTTCCGAGGCTTCCTCGAGAGGGTAACGAAGCCAGGAACGAAACCCCGGGCAACGTGGGAACAGCTAGCGGGCAGCGGAAACGGCAGTGGGGCAGGTTGAAGACGAAGTCCGGGAAACTCGAGTCATTCACCAAGGTATTGGCCTGGACTGATACGGGATGTCCGTGAAAGGTAGACAGTAAAAATGATGCGGAAGAGGCAGAAGAGGGGAATCCGGAAGAGGCTGAGGTTGGGAACAGAAAAGAACCAGAGTAAAAGTCGCTCTTAGAGTTGCCAGCGGCGGGAAAGTGGTTCTAGGACGACCGGGATTGGCCGACCGGTCGAGGGGACATATTACAAGAGTGAAAGAAAAATGGAATCGCGTGCGCGGGTGGACCCTGATAAGCCAGGCAATCCAGGTCTCTGTAGGCTAAGACGGAAGACGAAAAAAAAAATCGCCTAGACCTGGGCTCTGTCATAATCGATTGCTGACTTATTACGTTAAAGCGGTAGGGTGTTAGTACGGCACGAGGGGACCGGAGGAGACCGTTAGTGATGGCGCAGAACGGCTCCGTCTTCGGCCGAGGAAGAAGGGGCACCAGATTTTCAGGCTCAGTTTTAAGAGTGGCAAATCATGAAACAGACTTGCCATGGTTACAAATCAATCCATTTTAAGTAGTCGAAGAAGCCCGGTCGGAGGAAAAGTCGACCTGGCTAAAATTTAAACAGTGGTGTGAAATACCTAGGTTTCAAAATCTAAGTGGAACCGTTTCCATGACTGGTCGATTGAGCCATTGTCTCTATCATTATGTCATCTAAAGTTGGCTGGAAGAAGATCGATAACCTGCGCAAATCACAGGATTTCGAGAGCTTCCTGAGTTACATTTTTTGTGCCTCAAGTTCCTTGTGTTGCCTTTTCAGACTAGAACACGAATAGGATTGATTACCAACTATTATTTACCAATTGCTGACGCGCTGGCGCATCTGTCTGTCTTGCAGCCCGCTCTGCAACCGCATTAGGTCGATTCAAATGTCTCCCCCACCCCCACTATCCCGTTGAGGACAACAGGGTACGTACTGTACTTGAAGTCATGTCGCAGAAGCACGCGCCAGTGTTCAAAGCAGGCACCACAGCATGGGCAACAGCTCGCCCGCCAGCCCGCACGACCCACGACCCGCATCACACCGTCATCCCGCCAAGCTAAGCTGACCCTCTCAGACCGGCGTGTGGATTGCTACGACCCTCTCCATTCCGTCACCCGCCTCAACCTCTCTCAATCGCCACCGCCTGGTTCTCCAGCCTCGGCGTCGTCACGATGCCTGTCCAGCAGCACATCCTGAATTGGCTGTATAGCGTCCTCACCAGCGTCCGCAACCCTCTCCCAAATGCTCCCCGCAGGGTGCGCTAACCAGCTCCAACAGGAATATCACGATGTCAACCGGGCCTACAGCGACGTTGCGCAAGCCCTCGATCGATATCCCTCCCTAGCCCCACGAACCGATGTACACAGTACTGCTACCGCCACCCTCCATATTGCAATGCTTAAGAAAACTGACTGGCCCGCTAGCTTTTTCTACGGGCGCCAATGCCCTGCTCCTCCTCCTCTCAGGCACTCTCCCCGTCAACTTTCGTGGCACCACCTACCGCTTCCCGGTCTCAATATGGGTTCCCCACGCCTACCCACGAGAGCCACCCATGGTTTACGTGGTGCCGACCGAGACAATGATGATTCGTCCGGGCCAACACGTCGACCCTCAAGGTCTCGTGTATCACCCCTACTTGGTTCGATGGCCCGAGTTTTGGGATGTATGTTGGTCAATGTCCGCCTTTGCTACTTTGCTAATCGGATTCGACATGTAGAAATCTAATCTCCAAGACTTTCTCGCCATTTTAACCGAAGTATTTGCCAAAGAACCTCCCGTCATCTCTCGCAAACAAGAATCATCGGCATCCCACTCGCCGCCGCACCCGGGCCCGACTCCACCTCCGGTCCCGCCCTTGCCTCCGGGGCTAGCTCCACGCCCGACATCAACAATACAAGATCAGACAGTTGCACTGGAGCAACAACTTCCACCTCCCCCTCCTCCCAAGGCGCCTCAGAGCACACCTCCAACGCAGCAAAATACCGGCCAGGCAGGACCGCCTCTTCCTCCGCTTCCTAGAGAATCACCCGCCGGGCCCCATCGATCCTCGCGGTACGATTCTGCACCTCCTTTACCGCCCCTTGCCAGTGCAGAACTACCAGCTGGCAGGTTTTCCAGTTCTTCTGTGCAATACCAAGCAAATCAGACACCGCTACCAGAGCCCACCAGACATGTCCAGACTCCATACTTCAATCCTGTTCCAGCACAACCACATTCCCCTAACCCTCCCAGACAATGGCAGTCGCCACCGCAGCCCAATTCATGGGTTCCGGCCCCTCCTCCACAGGCTCAACCTCAAGCAAAGCCCCCTCCCCCCGCCGATCTGCTCGACGCGCCTTTAGAGCTTAGTGTCTCGACCACATCGAACATTGCAGCACCCCCTATCCCTCCTAATCCTGAAAAGGATGCTCTTCTTCACCAGCTAGCCCAGACTCTATGCACAATCCGGGTCCGCAGTTGGCAACAAAATGATTCCAGCATGGCAGGCCTCCAAGCCCAGCGAAATGCAATGCTATCCTCGATCCCATCACTCCAGGCCGAGGCGGGACAGCTAACTCAGCTTTCTAATATCCTGACGTCGAATTCCAACATACTTCACGATGCACTTCGCAGGGCGGATGGCGTCATTGAAGGCTCAAAGAATCACCCAATCCCAGACGTGGATGATTTGCTCGTGGCGCCGACAGTAGTGGCCAATCAGCTATACACACTAGTAGCAGAGGAAAAGGCACTAGGAGATGCAATTTTTATGCTAGGAAGGGCTGTAGAAAGAGGTCGTATATCTCCCGCCGTTTTTGCCAAGATGACAAGGTCCCTTGCGCGGGAATGGTACCTGAAAAAGGCGTTGGTTAGAAAAATTGGCCAGGGGATGGGATTGTCATCGTGAGCTGAAAGATGGCAGTTCCCTAGCTACCCAGTTAAATATTAAAGTGTCATCCGGGCTCGCTTAAGCCTCATCACAGGCTAAGGAGTACTAATATTGGTGGTTTGGAGATAAGCCTTTGGAATTAATGGGGTTAAGTGGCTGCTATTAAGATGTGAGTTGTGCGCTTAGTGATGCCGAGCCGTCGGGACATAGTTGCAGCAGCAGGGCTCTCATATGGTCTGAGTCTCAGTAGAGTTAACAGTACTGCTCTGTGGCGTTGGCGTTTGTGCTGTAGCGTACGAGTGGTCAAGGAATCGCGGGTGGGATGGCTGTGATCTGGGTTTAAGCCAAGGACCACCCCTTGTTACGCCTAACTACCGGGAATGCGCGGGTTTGCCTCCAGGCCATAACGCGGCTGCTAGTTCCAAGCCTCGTTTTCAAGAACAATACGAAACTGAGCGCCACAAAACTGAGAACAATATCAACGCCAGTGGTAACCCCACAACTCATCACTCCTTGTGTCAGATGGATGTGATATATTCGTATTCTCCAACCATAAACAATATCTCTTCGCTTACAATGGCCAAAAATATGATATTCTCCCAGGTGGGCGTTGGTGGCCTCAAGTGATAAGTCTCCATCAATCTCTTTCTAGACTTCGCCCCCCTGGTGTATGCTGTTACAAGCCAATTTTCAATCCTTATTCCGCTTCTTGTGTTTCGTTTCTACTTACATGACTTTCATCCCTTTCAGCAGAGGCTTCTCGTTTCACTCCTTTATCTTCCAATTGCAATATCACGGTCTGTCCCGCATCGTCACCACTATATCCTCAACGGAATACATATGACAAGATGGGTGGCTTCGACCCTTATACCCAAAACGTCACCTTCTTCTCCGCCGATGGCAAGACACCAATCTCGGTCCCATTGCCCATGATTGATCAGTTCCATAACCAATCCCTCAGCATCTGCCTCAACTACGGGGCTCAATTCGGGGCCTGTCTCATCATGCTGGCCGTCGTACTTGTCATGACACCCTCCTCCAAGTTTTGCCGGCCCTCCAGCGTTCTTCATATCAGCGGCCTCGTCATCTGCACGATTCGCATGGCTTTACTGAGTGCCTACTTTCCCTCACGCTTCAACGAATTCTACTCTGTTTGGGGGAGTGACTACTCTCATGTTCCTCAGAGCGATTTTACCACCAGTATCGTGGCCAACACATTTTCCCTCCTTCTGGTCATTTCCGTCGAAGCTGCTCTGATGAACCAGGCATGGACCATGGTCAGTCTTTGGCCAAACCTTTGGAAGTTCATCATTTCGACCCTCTCAGCCCTGATCACCCTGTATACCATCGCATGGCGCATTGCATTTACTGTGGCCCAAAACGAGACAATTGTAAACTTGGTTCCTCCAAGGAACCATCGCTGGGTGGTCCAGTGGACGGTTATCGCCAACGCTCTCTCCATCTGCTGGTTTTGCCTGATTTTCAACATCAAGCTCATCTCGCACCTTATTTCTAACCGCGGCGTCCTCCCGTCTTACCGGGCTATGACCCCGATGGAAGTCCTCGTCGCCACTAATGGAATTTTGATGGTTGTTCCAGGTAATTTTCCCTTTTTCTGCTGCTTACCCTCTACACAAGAAGCTAACATGGACAAAGTTATTTTCACGGGGCTTGAATGGGGCCACTTTAACAACTTTGAGTCAGCTTCGCTAACGCTGACTTCGGTCGCCATCATCCTACCATTGGGAACACTTGCTGCCCAGCGAATGACTAATAGCGCCAATCTCTCTGGTCCTTCAGGAGGTTCGAGCAACCGTTATGGCACTAATCCGGGAAGTGGAGGTTCAACAGCTCGTCTTAAGCCATCAAGCATCGCCACCAGCCATACCAGTACATTCGCCCAAGGCTCCGTCCTGTCCCGATGTGAAGGAGGCATGGGTCCCCAAGACCCATACGATATTGATAGGTTGGAGTTAGGAAAACTCTGCCAAGATGTTAAACTTGGCGGAAATCACGTCCATGTTAATCGAAACATTGTGCAACACGAAGAACGGGTCTGATCGATCTCCTTTCTTTTATTCTTCCAAGCAATTGCGTGTCGGAACTTGGGACTGGCCCAAAAAAAATTCAGAAAAGGAAAAAAAAAAATGAGTCGTACGGTTTAAAGAAAGCTCTACGTGGCAGGGGTTTCAGACTCCAACCTCATATAGTACTGCTCTTCCGTTGCATTCGAAATCACACTTTTCCCGAGAGCATTTCAACTTGTTGTGGTTTAATTATTGGCTTTATTTGCAGCACCCTAGTCATTATAGCCAAGGCCATTTCCACAATAGCGGTTATTTGCACATTTCTCCTTTCAGGCATAGCACTCACACTATTGCGTGCAGGTACACAGTAGAATAGTCAAAATCTATTCCAATTTACTCCTTTGTTCTCTATTAGGAAAGAACTAATTGAATTACAAAAACCATAGTGCCAAAATGAGCAGTATTGGCTGAGGCCAATGTGATAATCCCAGTTAAGAGCTACAACAAACAGCATTGACAATGTGATGTTTAGAATATATATATCCTGCTCAATTTCAAACCCCAAACCCAATTCCCAGTCGATCGAACATCATGAGTAACTGATATCTACCTTGATACGCTTTCTTTGCATATACTAGCGAGCCTCTTCAGTCGGTTGATACGAACAGGCATGGGCTGCTCCAGCGCACAACGGGCTCTTAAAACTCGTGGACCACGACTGCTAATCATGCCTTGGCTCTTATCTCCGTCCGGGTTAGACCGTTGATTGACCTTAGTCCAGCCTTTAACTGAAAATTGATGGGTTGTGTTGGCGTGAGTGGATTTACCATGACAGTAGGGCCTCGAGTTTGAGTATTTGGCTACCATTGGTGAAGCTGTCAAGGGGGTCGGGAAGCCTCCCCAACTATTAGTTTTGAGGCTGGGATGATTTAAAGCGCAGTCTCGGCTAGGGTCCTGAATCTTTCCCATGGTAGACATATCACGGGGCGAACCTTTTTTGCCGGTAGACGTTAGGCCCTTGTCTCTCAAGCCTTCCTCACTTAAAAGCAGCTCTGTTGAGACCAGTGTATGCTTTTCCAAAGAAATTCCTTTTAATGAGTCAGATATCCGGCGTAACATGCCCCTCACGCGATATGGATGTCGACCTGTCAATTCCTCTGCTTGTTGCTTTTGAAGCCCGTTTTGTGGCATTATATTAATACCACGGCCATTTTTATGATCCATGGTCTCAAAAAGGTTAATCTTTTCCTTCAATGGGGATGCGTGGTCATGATTATCCCAGGTAGTCCAGTTTGAGGCTGACACTTGAAAGCAAGGACTTTTTAGATCCACTTCACCATTTCCAGAGCTGAACTCCCGTGAGCCCAAATTCTCAAGCTTCGGGGTGGTAGCCGACTTTTTTAGTTGCTGGAGGGGCTCATACTATGATGTATTGACAGGAGTTATCTGACGCCGCGGCCTAAGGGTGCAAGGCAATGTCATAACGCTTGCACTTTTCGGTCGATCAAATCGCCGTCGAAGACTTGATATCTTTGCGCCGAAATTATAAGCTTCAGAGGTTGCCGTCAATTGGATTTTCTTGGCCTTATGACGGAGTGGTGTCGAATATCGCCAGGATTGAAAATCACCGGGTGAATCCCTCTCATAGGCCGATACTGAAAGCGACGAAGCCATTTTCTGAGCATTCTCTAGCCATTTTTGGTGCCTGAGTCCCAGAGTTGTAGGAGATTCCAGCCTGCCATTATTATAGCGACAGTTCGAGTTTTGGGTAATCAAGGGCTGGCTTCTCGCCGCCAGAGCGACTGAATAGGGCCCTCGAGGGCCATCATGAAGATTGGTAACTGAGGCGTCCATAAAGTTGCGAGGGTGCGCTGAAACAAAAGCTCGACGTCTTGGGCTGGGAAGAAAATTCCCACAATTCCTTCGGGTCGGTGTTCTATAAATTGGCGTTTTTTCGGAAGGTGTCTCAAATGGTTCTACGGGAACTGCTTTTGTTGGAGTATGAAAGATATGCCCAGACTGAAAGACACCAAACTTTTCATCCTTATTTGAAGATGTTGTATAGTTCCGGGGCGTTGTTGGTTCTTTTTCTGTCGACTTTTGCTGTGCGCGTGACATTGACCTGGTTTGCGCAGGACTTGGGGAATCGAGAGACTTGAATGACGAGAGGATCGGTGTGGCTACACCTACTGATATGCCAGCTTTATGGACGTGAGTACCAGATAGTGTAATTTGAGGGATCAGCTTACACGTATTTTGCTCAACGGTCTCAAATGCTTTTCTCCTCTCTGCCACTGACTTGTGTCTTGGCCCAATATCAATAGGACGGGGACTGGCGAGTGGTTGGGCCTTCAGAGACTGTGATCGACGAGGCTGAATGGATGGCTTCGTTGGAGTAGATTCATAAAAGTCAATGTGTCTTGAATAATCGGTGCGCCTCCTGTGTGTTCTTCCATCAGTATTGCAGGATGTAGCCTGGGGGTTCAAGCCGATGTAGCCATCTCCATCGGATTGATAGTTCGGTAAGGCAAATGAGCCTGGTCCCGAGGCAGCAATGGAACTTTGTTGCTGGTTGTAAGACGAGTGAGAATCGAGATTTTCGAATTTGGATACGAGTTGCGCAAAGCTGCCAGCAGAGATTCGGGGGCAACTGGATTGGCGCTCATCCAGGTCTTCCTTGGCTGGTGCGAGAGTGACCGAATCGACCTCCATTTGGAGGTGCAGGGCTTGCAATGAAATGTTACGTGGCTTCGAACTGAATAAGATGCTTTGGGCGTCAAATATGTCAATAACTTGGGACAGGTCCGATGGCCTTGAGGAAGTGCTAGGATTGAGGATCAAGATTTAGTTATGTGCCTGTTCCCCGGCAACCAGCCAGAAGTCGCGAGCGCGGTTGAAACTCTACGTCTTTCTCGAGCGTCCCAGGAATGTGGGTGGAGAGTGACGGCAGGTGTGGTTGACCTGGGGAGAACGGTTGTCGGGGTTCCCAGTGCATTTCTACTCTCGCTCCCCTCCTGTTTCCCTCTATGCGACACAACACCAAACGAGCCAAACACATTGCAATCATCCACATAGAGTGGTGTTCATTTATACTCAACACCCCTCCATCAAAACCGTGGCCGTCTTCTGGGATTCTAACGTGGGTCCAGTTCCACTAAACGTACAATCGATGCTTTTTTTCTAATGTACAGGAGAGATTATATGGTTTCGAGATTGTCGTACGTCATACGTAGCCATCCGCATTGGCCGTTCCTCCGAGATCATCTCGCAATATTTTAATTCAGTTTCAATTATTGGCTATTGCCCAGTTAGTTGTCAGAAGCTTGAGAATGTTGGTCACAAGGATAAAGGAAATGCCAAGGACCAGGGAATTCACTCTCGACTTACGGAGGAAGAAGGATCTCGCCCCAGGAGCTGGCAAGGAATGTTACGGCGGCCTATTAAGATACAGTGAGCATTACAACAATTCATGAGAGTTTTCACTCTGGGATCGAAGCGGCACTCACCCCAAAGATGGCAATGCTGCGAACAACCGAGGCGTTCTCGGAGGATGTGAGGGCATCATAGGTAGCACCGATGAAGCCCTTAGGGGCCCGACGGGAGGCCTTCTCAACGTAGATGCGCTTGGGGGGCATTGTGAATATGTCTGGTCGAAGTAGATAAGAGGGAGACAAAACGTTGGACGTAGGGATTGACGAGACAGATGACCAGCCGGCTTGACGAGGGCGGGTTTGCTTGGGAAAATTTCGGCAATGAGCAAGAGCCAGGAAGCTCCAATGCGCGATAAGGTGTGATAGCGGCTGGGTCACATGACGATAAAGCGCCCAAATCCCAAACGCGCGACAATTCATACTCATGATTGGCCTGAGCGGGGGCAACAAGGCACGTCCCGATCCCCCACCATCGTCATTGGCATCAGCATCACTAAGCGATATGTCAACCCCGCGACGGCATTGAGGCAGCGCGGCTCGACTTCTCCTCACAGTTCATTCGTGAGTTTAAACTTGCCTGCTTTCTTTTTCCTACCCAACAATAGTGCCAACAATGGAGTGACAAACCCATCAGAGATCCGCCCCCCGAACTCTCGGCTCAGCCTCAATATCCCTGTCATCCGCACACTAAGGTCCAGATGTTAAGTATCAGTATCTAGACGCAATGATGAATACCAACTCATCGGGCCCTGGTGGCTTCATTCCTCCAGCGGGTGGGCTCCCATCTCCGGCGCCCTCGGCGGCATCGTCTGTTCGCTCGACACCTGGTCTTCCTCATCCCCGGAGCAAGTCTCTCCAACCCGGCTCTAGCAAAGAAGACTTTGTAAGAAGATTCGTTGAGGAGAGGCTCATGGAGATATCACGGCGATATGTCAAAAAGTTTGGCAACCCCCAACCTGGTGATACAGTTGTAGGATATAAGAGCTTCAGCGAAGTATGCAAAGACCTAGATGCAATTGTCAATGTGCTCTGGCTCTCAGGTACTCGTAGGTTTGTTCTATGGCTAAATTAGAGGCTTTTGCTAATATTTCTCGAGCAATTCTTCAAATTCCATTCCTACTTCGGCTTGCCAGTGACTTTACACAATATGTCCGGTCGTTTCCGCCGTCTCCCAGAGCATCATTTGCACTCTTGCGCAAACTAGATCACTGTTTCGCAAGCCTTCTGTGCGGCCAAGACTTGGCTACTCAAGAAACATTGCCTGGGTTCGAAAACGGATTGCGGGGTGGTATGACAACAACGGACATGGTCCGTTGTAGAAGTCTTGTAGAACAAAGCAGAGTCTTGATGGTGGAAGTGATGAGCAGCGGAGACCTGGATGAGGAAGAAGCCGTGACAGAAAGCAGCACAGATGCAGAAATGGGCACAGACACTGAAGAACCTGAACCAGGCGCGTGGGATGATGATGATGCCGATGAGGAGGTGGAGAGGCTTCATCTAGATGCAGCGCGTGTCTACGAGAATACGATTGTGCACCTGAATGAACGACTAGGAGATACCCTCGGTAGCGGTAGCACACCAGCACCCACTGATTGTTCGGTAACCATGACGGATCGAATGGAGGAATAATATATCAATCGGCAGCATGGATAGATACTGAGGCTGTATCGTCATTTCGACCGCAAGCATGAACACATCCCAACTACCATATATATAAGCACTAGACTGCTTGCCAATACTGAGACTTAGATTTAGCCAGCGCAAAGGCTTAAAAAAAAGACCAAAGAGTATAACTCAGAATGAGAAGAATAAAATCACCGCAGATAGTGATGATGACGGATGTAATCCCAGCAAACCAGTGTCAAATGTCGACACCAAGGTTGTGCCGAAACTGAATGTATAAAAATTGTCACAAAAAATTAGGGCTGGGGAGGTGCCGAGCACGATGGAATGGGACAAAACAAATCTCATGATGGCAGAGAAGTAGTGGAGCGACGAATATATCTAGGGTATTAATGAAAACAATGATAAACTTCCTCCCCCCCCCCC
>NAGG01001149.1:0-22388 GCA_003031705.1 Calonectria naviculata
TATACTTTTAGAGTATAAAAGAATATAATTTTAATTTTACTTTAAATCTTCTTTTATACTCTAAAAGTATAGTCTTAATTATAATAGTAAGATAGCTATATTAATCCTTTCCTATACTATACTTAAAATAATTATAAGTTATTTCTTAATACTATATTACTATTTTAAGTACCTATAAATACCTAGCTTATAAAAAATATACTTATAAATACCTAATTCTATAATTTATTTTTAGATTACACTAGCAGGACCAAAATCATATCCCCCATTATACCCAAATATACCTACATTACCCATAAGTATTAACCCTTGCCCATAGAACTACCTGATTTTATAATAGGTATATATATTTACCCGTGGGCTAGGTATAATATACTCTAAAATAGATAATTACTACCTGCTCCTAGGAAACCAATTAAGTTTACCTCCTTTTCTATAACTAGATTTAAATGCCGTAATACTTGGTTTCCAGAAGAATCTCCGCCTTTCGATAGTACTTTATCCAAGTATTTCGGATATTCTTGTTTTCGGACATTGTGTAATCGAAAGAAAATACCGGAGCAAAACACCATACTGGGAGACGAGACTTAAGTGTACCAAAATCCGTTTCCGCTTCCAGAGCTGAGCACTTGCCGCTCTAAGCTGAGCCCCTATTGAGTTGCTTTGGATATCGCCGAGGCTACTAACCAAGCTCCGAGCTGGGCTACAAATTGATGGAGAAGCCAAGGGAGAATATTTTCCCAAAACCTTGCAAATCCCTGTTTTTCCAACATTTTCTACCAACTCCTCCATCCCTATCACGCAGTTTATGTCTCCCTTTCCTTAACCTTCACGAAAACGTCCTTCTGCTGCTGGAAGAACTCCCGTGCCGTTACCCACTCGTCCACCATCATCTCGAAAGAATACTTGTGAAGAATCCAAGGCAGTAACTTGTACATTTCAGTATGTGCGATGTGCTTGCCAATGCAAATCCGCTTGCCGTAACCAAACTGTAGAATGTGTCTCTCCATATAGGCAGATGCCCGCTCCCCATCTCGAATCCAACGTTCTGGTATAAATTTGTCGGCATCCTCACCGAAGACTTTGCGGTCGAAGTGAACAACAGGAGGATTCATAGCTATTTCAGTCCCTCCAGGGACATACTTGCCACATACATGTGTTCCGCCAGATGGAACCAGGCGTGGAAGGCTCAGGCCCATTGATGGGTGTATTCGCATTGCTTCATTGACCACTGCGCGAAGGTATGGCAATTTGTACGAGTCGCTGAACCGAACCGGGTGCGTCAGCCTGTTTTCAGCAAATGCATGATCGATCTCCTCCAAGAGCTTTTGCAGGACGGGCGGGTGTTGATGCAGAAAATAAAAGATCGAGATGAGGGATGTTGCAGTGGTATCAGCTCCGGCGAAAAATATAGCATTGATCTCTGTCGTCACATCCCTATCGTCGAACTCGGACTTCTTGATATCATGATTAGAGACTTCGATGAGTTTACTCAGAACATCGTCTTTGTTGACCGGTCGGCCAGCAGCCAAATCATCCATCCTGTCTTTCAATGCTTGGTGTGCTTGTTTAACAACAACTGGGAAGCCTAACATGCCAGCGCGAATCTTGGAGGAGAAAATGAATTGAGCCGCCATCGCCAGGCTTTTTAGGCCATACGGTACATGGGCACTCGCGGCGATCGGCTTCATTAATACTTCCAGCAGGAACATCCAGTTGTTGTAGTCAATATTGTCCCGAATGAAACCAAAGCCTCCTTCGCGGCCATAAAAGATTTCTCCGACAACATCAAAGGTGTATCTCCGAAGCCATAGAGCCATATCAAAGACCTCCCCTGAATGACTAAATTCCTTCATTCGCCGGTCAAAGAGTGCGATGACCCTATCCACGCTAGGTTCGTAACTTAGGACTGCAGCTTGAGTGTACATGTGAGCCACGGTTCGTCTTCGCTGCGAATGAGCTTTATCATCCATCATAGAAAAGTTATCAGGTCTGGGCGATATTTTGGCGTCAAATATCGCATAGAAATTGGACTTGGGGAAGTTCTGCTTTGTCCCGTAGATGGTGTCGATTGCTTCGGCGTCGGCCACCTGAAGATGACCTGGCGCAAGCCGCACGATCGGTCCATACTTTGCGTGGATTGGCAACTGATAATCTTCCCATCTGCTGGCTATGACAGCTCTGTAATACCACAAGGGCGTAATGGACGCCCAGAAGGGCCCAGGAAAGTCCTTCAATGGATGAAAGTAACGGTTGTAAATTGCCACGGTAAGCAAGTACAAGACGAATATGCCGCCGATGGACTTGAGAACGGCAGAGGGTTCCGCCTGAAGCAGAAAGCCTGAAAGGTCTGAAATAAGCATGATGTTCCAGATGCGGTTGGTGGTGTCTGTAAGATGGATTGAAGAAGAAAAACTGTTTAGGTGATGCCGATGCCGATGCCGATGCCGATGCCGATGTTGATGCCGCTGTACTGAAAAGAGATTCAAGCGCAGGTACAGGACTGCCTTGATTCATATCCACTGGCTTCATTTGCATCACAGCCTTTTATGGCACCCAGGCCCTATGATGATACCCCACCCCCCAGTCGGGGACGATGATGGAGAAATATGGGCCCCGACCCCACCGTTAGGTTGTAGTTAATAACTCGCTGTCCGAATATCAAAGCCGAAAAAAGGCCAACTGGGCCAGCACCAACAATGAAGATATTCAACATTGCGTAGAATTGGCTCTTTAGCTAAATCCAAAAGGCTGATGCACTTTTCTTGTCTGGGAAACCAAAGTCTCGTTTACTCTGCGAATAACGAAAAATATGCAACACTGTGCAACCAGTGAAGCCAGCACATACTGTTATTGTGGAAACAGAGAAGCGGCAAAGCTGCCTCCGCCAGGTCCACCGATACAGACCCCACCGCTATCGGTGGGGGACTCAAGTGATATCAGCACAGCTTCTCCCGACCATCACCGCTCATCCACGTGATACAGAGCCGCCCAGGAAGCCAATCATTTTCGGTGGAGGAGGGTCGAGAAAGCCCTGGTGGGGAACGTCCGCCAAACTAACCCAGTGAAACAGTAGCTCTTGTTAGGAGGAGCTTTCTATACCCGCTACCAAAGACTTTTGTTGCGAAGCATCGCGCTGACCTCTCTGTAGATATTTTCTCCTCATGCCAAACCTATTCTACGGCGACTCGGTCCGCATCAATGGCGGAAAGTCGACCTTCAACCTCCCGAACTGGATGCAAGGTCAATTAGTGGAAAAGAAAATTCCTCACATCCACCAGACAGTAGGCCCGATTGTCGAAAAATTGCTCAAACAATTTCGCGACAAGCACAAGTGCAAGATCAGCAAAGGCATGAGACATGGCATTGTCGCCATCAGCACTAACAGAGCATCGCAGAACATTGCAGTCGGCGAATATTGTTTCGGCGCCAGTATGCAGTCCGTGCTCTTAGCTCCAGCGATATCGATGCTGCCTTCATTGCTCATCCTGCCATGATTACCAACGAGAAATGTAAAGTGTAAGGGGCCCTCTGGCAGTAGCAGCCGCAGAAATCGATACCATTTTCCCGAATAACGAGCAGCGCCACTCGGAGGAGATGTTGAAGAGGCTCGGGACCGCTTTTCAGATCAATCTAACTATTTGCAACCGACCGTTCTCGACTTTAGCTTTACCAATGTACATTGAAGTAAGTGGACTAAATGATATACACACGTATCTCGGTTTATGATACTTTAAAGCCAACCTGACGATCCAATCCGGGCTATAGGCAGGCACCCAATCATCAATCGTATGATGAGGAGTCATACTTGGATATTTATCCAGACCATCTTAGTATTCCCCATTCATTCCCATAAGCATTGTATATTTAATACTAGACCAAACACCAGAAAGCCGTCAGCTTTGACTTTCGGCGTAGTGTTTCAACGCATCGGCGAGGGTCGTTTGGATACCCCACACTGCAGAAGATTCCAGGACTAATGCCCAGGCATATATCAATTGTGTTGACTGAGGCTTTTGTTTGTTAGATGGGCCAATGTCTACCTCGGCAAGGGCCTCTGCCGCTAGTTGCATACAATATTTTTCGTCGCTTGTCCACTTATCTCCAGGGCGAGACGAGACGTCTCTCATCCAGGCGCTCGCAAAGTGACCTTACATGAAGGCATTAGAACCATGCCATGCTAAAATAATAGGCGGGAGACTCACAGCATTCTATTGAGACGAGATGAAGCTGTATGCTGTGTGGTGGCGCCCTGCCTGGGGCTTTCAGCGCCATACCTAGCCCGATTCTCGTTCGAAGTGATTGCAGAGCATGTACAGCAGTCCTCAGGGTCAAGTTGGAACTATCGATGTTGATGGAAAGATCCTTCATGCTTTGTGAGATCTTCATGGCGTCCAGGGAGGCCATGGCGGAACGAACTGATGAAAAGTCCGTGTGAAGTCGCATGTATGCTAATCGAAGCAGTGCAGCTGCGTTGGATGAGACGGCGCTATGGGGGTTGCGAGACGACAGAGAGCATTCGGAATCTTCCTCCCAGAAGGCTTGCCACTTTTGAATCGCCAACCTTGATGCCTGTAAGTAATCCCACGTATTGTCTTGGGCCCAGGTTTCAGTTTGCAATCTCCACATGCGTTGCAAAATCGCGTGTAGCATTACATAGGCCCCAAAACTGCTGGCCTTATTTGCCTGGGGGTGCGAAGAGGAGGTAAGCTTCCGTAAAGCCTCATTGAGGCAAACCTGAGGGCCCTGGACTCGCCGTCTAGTTTGCAACCAAGTCACAGGCGTGGTTGCTGCCCAGTCACTCTCACGACAGGGGAGGGGAGAGTCACCAATCTCGCTGCTAAGCAGAGTTGGAGCAACATTATAGCAGATACTCAGATTGTTCAATATCGAGAAGCCAGCCCATTTTGTTCTACATCCTATATTATTACCGAACTGTCTTCAAGATAGATGCCTACCACTTACCGGATGGATGTCTCGTATTCGATCCAATTCCTCCATAAAGTCAAAGCGTCTTCGTTAGCACTGGAGTCATCGTATTCTGGAGCCTTCTGGTAGCGCAAGACCTGCGGCCGTTAAATTCCATCCAATGTGGGTCAAGAAAAGCGTACTGTTGCTAAAAGGGATGCCCACGATAAAGCTTGATTGAGCGATTCGCGTTTTCCATCCGTTATTCCGTAAGCTATGAGCATGGTGATCGATTGTATCAACCAGCTAGGTTGCTCTTCCGTTGGCAAATCAAAGCCAAGCTGTCACTTCTTAGCCGCATTGATAGTCATCTCAGGGTGAAGGGAGATTCACTCACGTGCTTGATTACCAACGCTCGGCCAGCTCGATACAAAGCCCGAGCAGTGATTTCATCTCCATTGGAACCGGCACTCAGCGAGGCCATAGTGATCAAAAGGGTGGGGTGAGCTGACTCCGCCCTCCAGGTGGGCACGTGGATGAAGGGCAGATAAGCCAGGAAAAACTCAAAAACGTTGTTGAGGAGTCTCTCAAACGCAAGGCACGAAGGAAGTCTCAGGCTGTCTATGTCATTGTCCTACATCGATCTTAGTCATATAGGGACAGCATATGGGCAACAAAATCTCACCCAGAGCCTTACCTGGGCAAACACGGCTTGAACTTCTTTTTCCAGGTCATTTCGCTTGACAGTAGAGATCTCACAAGACCCCCTCCAATCTTTTTGACTGAATGTAGTCGATAGACTGTGAGAGGACGGGGAGCGGGTGGTATCGAGAAAATTGCCAGGTTCTTGGTCCAAATATTCAGCAAAAGTCTCACTTGCGAGCGGTGTGTCGGATGCAAGTGGAAAACCTCGGCCTTCGAGAAAGAAGTCAATTTGATCGATGGAGTTCATGGGCTGCTGAGACATGAAATGGAGTACGCCATAGTCATCCGGAAATACTTCCGTGTGCACGCCACCGGTCATCTCTGGCATCTCTTGTACCAAATGATGCTCTGACTGGGCTGGTGGTGGCGCTTCTTCTACGCTAGCCGCCGCCGCCACATCCGCAACAGGATCTGGTGCTACATTCAGTGTTGGATCTACTCTGGGCAGGGCTGAATGGTAGCGCAAGTGATGACGTTTGATGACATCTTTACGGGAAAATGTACTTTCGCAATAGTAGCACTTGAAAGGCTTTTCTTTTCGGTCTAGGCGCGAAGTCAGCATAAGGTGGTTGAAATCCCGAGGGTATCAGGGATGTTTCCGGGGAGGCTTGCGGGAACGCTCGTGCCTATTGAGGTGCTCTACGCGCGCAAAGGATCTTTGGCAGTAAGAACATCTGATTTGGGCTTTCTTTTGGTTCCGCCTTCCGCCACCAACAGGCATACTTGGGGACAGGCTCGGGCCGTTACCCCGAAAGATGGAGATTTATTCACTCGCAAGACCTTTAGAAAGTTATAGGAGGCTTAGCAGTCTAGCTGATGCCACTAGCGACTTGACTCGGCTGGGCTCTCTAGTCGAGCCTCGTACTTCCTACGACCCAAATGGAGTCACAATATCTCTGCTGGCTGACACTGTGATTGTTTCAGCCGTGCAATAGAAGTTAGTTGGTCACTCCGGCTTCAATCACGGAAGAAAAGAGGCAAAGAAGATGCGGGGAAATTTGTCTCCCCGAGTTACTACAAAACACGGATCCCATTAACAGTGCTAAGGGAAGAAAACAAAGACCCACATCACCCCCGTACAGGGTAGTGAAGACAACAGCTCGACGTGACCGGCTAGACCCTATTACGTATCGCACGTGTTAAAAAGCGGGAAACCATACGTCGATCTGTTTTGGCCTGAAAGGAGGAGACCTGGAGAGGGCAATGAAAGGCAAAATGGCAACCCATATGACTGCAGCACGAGATCGAAAATTGGGGCCAAAAAAGTGTTGCAGTCCGGATGTCTCGGACTTGGCCTCGTCCTAGCGTCGGACTTTTATCTACACCGATGTCCGATGCCAATTGATGCTGATTTGGAAAGTCTTCGGCTCGTCTTCAGGCCTTGAGAACTCTAAATACTACACTAGACAGTGTGTTGGGGAGAGTGTTATGCTTCCTTCCCCTGTTAGGTCCGTAGCTTAAGAGTATTATAGAGAGCTAATTAATAGATTCTATAATTATAAGTCATATTAAAGAGATTACATAATATTTTATTAAATTTTAATGGTGGGGCAATTAAAAAGTTCTCGAGATCAAGGGCCTAGAAATAGGATCCAAAGCGGCCATCGAGCTACTTCTAAGTTAAAAGGGTAAGCAGGATTCATGCAGGCTAATGGAGACTGATGAAAGCTAATGAAGGCTAATGGGGGGCTGAGAAATAGCTGAGCCGAAGTTAAGCCAGCGAGTGAAATAGTACAAAAGCGGCAATGCGTGCTTGGTCACGTGTCGCTTGCATTTCGTCTCATAATACCGGGCAAAATGCCGAGACAAAGTGTTGATATGTAATCTGATTTTTCCTTTCTTACCTGCAGACCAGCTAGGCCCCATTTAACCAGGACCTATTACTGGTAGTATTAGTGAAACAGAGCTCTTTATGACCGATCTCGGCCGTGTCGGACTGGGGCTCTCCGTGGCTGAACGTCACGATGAAATGTAACAGCTCATATAACGCATAGGTTCGGTCGACTCGGGTCCGAGAAGAAATACAAACACAATTACAGACATTTAACATGGCTATTTATGACTAAACTCGGCCGGATCGGATCAGAGCTGTCCGTGGCCAGGCCTCATGATGAGACGCAACAACTCATGAGCTGCACTGTTTCGGTGTACTCGGGGTCCGAACAACAGTAACAATGTGATGACAGAAGGTTGGATTATTTTGGAATCAAAATCTCTACATCTAGAATATATAATGGTGTAAATAGGTCTGACTTCGCTTCATCAAATTATTCATTCAAGCCTACCGATAGACGCAGAGATCTCCAGCCTCCCGTCGCCGCAACTCTTTTGCTCATTTCTCACGCAATCCTCATATTATCTTCACTCTCTGTAAATATGCAGATGAAGGTGTTGGTATCCGGTGGTGGCATCGCTGGTAATGCTGCCGCGTTCTGGCTCGCTAAGCTTGGCCATGATGTCACGGTCATTGAGAGATTCCCGTCTCTTCGCGCTTCTGGATTGCAAATAGACTTACGAGGACACGGTATCGAGGTCATGAAACGCATGGGCCTCGAGGATGCCTACAGATCGAAAAAGATCGGGGAGCAGGGTCTGGAGTTTGTCTACAAATCAGGCAAGCGGGGAGCGTATTTTCCCGTCAACAAAACTGAAAAAGGTCTGCAAGGATTCACCACCAACTATGAGATCATGAGAGGGGATCTGTGTCGGATCCTCTACGAAGCAAACCAGAAAAACGTCAAGTACATCTTCGGGACTTCAATTACGTCTTTCGTGGACAAGGAGGATGCCGTGCATGTCGAGTTTTCAGATGGAACCACTGGCAAATTTGACCTCTTGATCGGGGCCGACGGACAAGGATCGCGTACTCGCAAAATGATGTTTGGCACCGAGGGCGCAAAGGCCTTTCATTTTCTTGGTGTTTATGCTGGGTATGTCACTCTTCCGGATCCTGTCAAGCAGGGAGAGGATTATGTTAGTACGGTTTACCTGGCCCCTCGGAAGCGTTTCGTCTTTACCCGGAGGCACAGCCCTGACCGCACACAAGCATATCTCTTCATCAAGGATATGGATGGTTCTCTGAGCCACATTGTCAAAGGGGAAGTCCAGGAGGAAAAGCTGGGTCTTGCTAAGGCTTTCGAAGATGCCGGCTGGAAGACAAGGCAGATCGTCAAGGACATGCTTGTTCATGGCGGCGACTTTTACTGTGAGCGCTTGGGTGTGGTCAAACTACCTCGTTGGTCTCAAAGTCGCGTAGTCTTGCTAGGCGATTCTGCGTTTTGTCCATCGGCGACTACTGGGATGGGAACAACTTGCAGTCTTGTTGGTGCCTACGTGCTGGCGGGCGAGATCGGAAAGACTCTGGGCAATGGGGGTCAAGAAAAGAATGCATCTGGGCATTCTGTCCGGGACAAGTTGCAAGAAGCATTGCAGAACTACGATACGACGTACCGTCCGTTCATAGACCAGGTGCAGCGAGGTCTTACTGAGAAGACAACTATGTGGGATTGGCTGCCGGCAACATCGTTTAGTGTCGCAGTCTTTAACTTCGTCATGTGGATATGCGCACTGTTACGCATCAATTATCTAGGCGAATATGTGCTCCGCGAAAACGTTATTGGTTGGAACCTGCCAGATTATTCTGAACTGGGATATTGATAGTTGAGCATGCAACTAGAGCACTTGGGTTGTCTTAATTGTTAGGCAAATAGGATGAAGAGAGGAATACACACACACATAGGCCCTAGCCACCAACTTTCTAGTCTCTAGCGAGGATCAATGATTTCGCCGAGGAACTTAGTTTGAGACTCAGCCAATTTTTATCCAACAGCAAAAATACTGGACAGGTATGCAATCTTTGTAAATATAGACACATTAGCAATCTGTAGGACACAAGGCCTAGCCACTAGCTGCTACCGAATGTCCACTAGTTGCAGGATCCGAACAGCGCGTTGGTTGTGTCCTTGTCGAGTGCCCCACAGGTCAGCTGACGTATATTACCCAACTGGATGATATAGCTGCCTTGCTTGACCAGGGTAACAGTACCATGGCAACTCATTCATTTGTACAGGATGGGTTTGCACAGCTATTCCGAGCCGAGTGCGGCCATGACCCAATTCTATCGTCTCCCTACCGAGCTTCTGGGCGAAATTATCGCTCTCGTCCCAAACCGTGACATTAAGAACTTGCGTTTGACATCGTCTTTCTTCCGTGAAAAGGCGCTACTCCGGCTGAACCGCGTCTTTTTGTCTCCGAATCCCCGCAACATTGAAGTTCTACGTGCTATTGCAGATCACGAGACATTCCGCAAAGGCATCAAGGAGCTTATTTGGAATGATGCAACTCTAAGTGAACAATCTCCTGATGTAGTAGATGGCGATGATTTGGACTGGGACTGGGATGATGAGAACGATTGCCCTTCTTGGTTTGCTTGGTCGTTTGAAGCAAATCTTCATGATTTGCAAGGTCGAAAACACCTGGATGGCGACCTGCCCGACCATATTGCAAGAGCAAAGCAACGTGATAGCTTGATGTCGCCTGCGGATGCATGGAAATACTATGAAAAGTTAGCAAAGCAACAGGCGATCATCACACCAGCAACACATGGGTTTCTCTTTTCGCCCTTGTACGAGACGCCCATGATCCGGGCCTTTCCTTGTGGTTTTAATTACCCGCTTCCTCGTGGCTGGCCAATCAAGCATAACGAGTTTCCCATTGAGGCACCTCATTGGCATGATGCAAGCGAGGCAACCAAGAACCAATGGCGTGGATTCCGCATCGTCACTCGCATCTTGGCTTCCGAAAAGGGCCATTCAGTCTCCGAACTCGTCACCAATGTTCATCGTCTAACAACAGGGCTGAACTGCCACATTTTTGACCAACCATGCGAAGAGTATAACAATTTCAGCGCCATCCTTCAGCGCCCGGGCTTTCGTCGTGTTGACCTGTCACTTCTCGTTACGGGTGAACAGGACCGCAACTGGATCTCATACCGCAGTGGTTACCTGCTAGAAGCGCTGAGCAAAGCTACCGATTTGGAACATTTCAGTCTTCATACTAACGTAGAAAATGATCCCGACGTAGACTCCGCCACTGCAGAGGGCGCCGGTCCTCTGAGCCACTTTGTCCCACTGCGCACCATATTCCCCATTGACGCATGGCCACGTCTTAGACACTTTGGCTTGTCACAATTCTTGGTTACCAAGGATGATGTCATCTCTTTCTTATCAGATCTACCACCTACGCTGCGTTCTGTTGAACTCAGCTATCTATATTTTCTTGATAATAGTGGGGACAACTCAATGTTCCTCCGTGAGATGCGCGAGAAGCTGGACTGGAAGGATAGGGCGGTTGGTATGAGACCAAGAGTCGCCATGGCCGTCGAAACAAGAGACTTGTGGTGTGGTAGAATATTGCGGGTTGATAAGGAGGTTGAATCATTTCTCTACCAGAACGGAGACAACCCGTTCGGAAAAGAGGATGAACCAGGTGCAAAATGGATCAATCGCGATCAGAATATTGGCATAGAGAGTGATGAATTCAACCCAGCTCATGAGAGGCCTTACGCAAATATTGAAAGCCTGAGTGAGCTTGGGATAGTTCCTCTCCAGGAAGAATAACTAAGATGTTTACCTCCATACTTTGTATGTGTTGGACCTGCGGTATTCTTTACACAAATGGCAGATCCAATGTTAAGCCGGGTTAAGTCGGGCGAGGAAAGTTTTAAGATTATGGAAATCCGATAGCAGCCGAAAGAGAAAGAGCAATGCTATTCACACACAGAATCTACCAAAAATACACATAATTTAGGCCGAAATCAAGTCAACGTAAATAGTTTTATTTTCAATCTTTTCTATAGTGCTTCTGGAGACTGTCCCATTAAGCCCCTATTGAGCCAGGGCATAGCATACGCTGGCCCTGGATAAATAGGTGTTTCTTAGATCGGTAAGGCGAGGGCTAGAATCTGAATGTAGCCTTACGACAATGATGTTGCTCTTCTTACTCAACTATTGATATTTAGAGGTCTGTTCTGTCAAAAGTGAATAAAAGAAATCGTCCATATACTTGGAAATGCGAGCCTAGTAACTTCTGCTGCATCATTGAGCGAATCCAAACTGATCAATCTACTTTCTCGGAGCGGCCGCCTCCCTAGCCTCCCTCGCTTCTCGTTGCTTAACCACAGCACTTCTGGCCGAAGCTCGAGTTGGCGGGGCCGTCACCTTCGCCTTGGTCTTTTTTGTCAGTTTTTCTGCCTTAGCCTGAGACTTTGCACGTCCTTTGGTTTTCTCAGGCTCGGCAGCCTTTTCTTCATCTTCCTCGTCCAAATTGCCAGGATCTTCAAGTGCTTCAGGCACTGGCGTCAGTCGAGACACTCTGCCCTTCTTCCTCAGCGGCGCCTTGGCTGCCTTCTTTTGAGGACCAACTGCAAGTTTCCTTAGGATATTGCCCTCATTATTGTTGAGAATTGACTCACCTTTTGAGGTCTTTGCTCGTTTAGATGGCCCGGCTTTGGGTTTCCGAACTTCCGTACCAAGTTCTGGCGAAGTATTCATGGCCTCATCTTGTTTCCTCTTTGGCGTTCTAGTTCTGCCAGAGATGATATTGTTCTCATCCACGGCCTCCATTTCTCGTAACTGTTCGGTGTCGTCAACATCTGGTTCTAAGCCGTCGTCTGAGTCATCGTCACTCCGATATCTGTACGCTGAATCATTTGGTCCACGCGAAGGCTTCGGGTCTCGTTTCCGTCTGACATAGTCAAGGTCTGGGCTACCAGGATACTTCCAATTGCCGGGGAACGGCGGATCTCCTTCAAATGGTGGCCAGGGAACATCCCACCACGCTTTGTTGTCCTCATTGTTGGGATCGGATCGCCAGAGACTTGTGTTGTTGTCGGCCGGCTTCGTGGGATAGAGCGTCTGCGCATAGCCAGGATACTTTTTCAGAAAACCATCTTTAATGGCTCCCAGGCGCTGGCTTCGGAGGTTCTTAGCTTCAATCCAGCCGCTGCGGTTAGGAAGATTCTGTGCAATTCCGACGCCGTTGCGGATCCGGCAGCAGCGATTAAGAGAAGTGTGAAGCTTCCAGTAGTTAGTGTCAAATTCTTACAATTCCATAAGTTTGTTACTTACCTCCATCTCCACGTTGCGACCTAGGGTAGAACGTCCAGGACTTTGATCAAGTAGCTTTGGGGCTTTTCGCAGACATTTAGAACAGTACATATCTTCAGAAGGTATGAAATTGGGGTCGCTTGGTCCAAGTATGTCATTCCAATCTGGTGAAGGAGATCTTTGTCGCCGAGTTTCTCCGTTGTTCTTGGCTCTTCCACGACTCCTGCCACGAGAAGATGGGCCAGGTTCGTCTTCTTCGGCCTGTTCATCTTGATTGACACTCTCTGTAGTTGGATTGAGCTTCGATCTCTTCGGGCGTGGCTGCTGGGTCGTATTGGCTTGAGAGGATGCCGCAGTGGCTTTGCCAATCCTAGAGGCGCGATTCTCTGGCTGCTCAGAATCGACGACTTCTGTGCGATCTCGCTTCCTTCCTCTTTGTTGGCTGCGTAGGTTAATAGAGGGGGAAGGATCTGGCGAAATATTCGAGCTCGACTCATCAGTAATTGGAGAAGCGTCAGAACCACCACGGTAATAGTTGCTCCTAGTCCCCGCAGTGTCATGAAGCTCAGCCAAGGGCCTTCTAGACCTCGATCCGGAAGCTTGCGATTCCACTCGTCTCGGCTCATTCCCTTGGGGTATCGAGATCTTGGAAACACCTAGATCTTTCTTGTGGGAGTTGCGTAAATGCTCGAAAAATTGCTCATCTGTCATGTACTGGACAACGACGCCACAATCAGAGAACAAAGGACATTTCCTAACCTCTTCATGAGTAGGCATCTCCTTTGGTGGATCAAAAAGTCGGCTTTCGAAACCATTTATACTCCTCTGGGGTTGCAAAAGGTCCCAAAGTTTCCATATATGGCAGTCAAAGTGCTTGATAATCTCGTGCTCGGGACGTAGCTCAATTGTGTCCACGTTGTCCGAGACCACCATTTGGATAAATGGAAGACGGCAGAATGCGCACATCCGTGTTGTGTCAGGGTGATGAGCTTTGAAGTGCTCGTAGACCTGACGGGAACTAAGATTCCTGAAGCTCGGCTCGGGACAATTTGGCAAGTGGCATTCTTGGCAAGGGTCAATATACGCGATGGGTCCAGGCTTGTCGTACCAATTGAGAGGGTAGTTGAGTGTGCGTGGAGGACGTTGAGATTTGGATGTTTGGTTGTGGCCATGGGGAACATTTTGCTGAGCTAGCTGTCGGCTCGTGCCTGGAGCAGTTTGTTGTTCCAGTCCCGGGGGGATTTGTGGTCGCATAAAATCATCGCTCTGCTGAGTTCGCGAAGGTCCAGCCTCTTGTTGAGGTACATGTGTTGTCAAGCGATCAGCATCCGACGCAGAGCCAGTTTCATGAGTTCTCGTTTCGTTTCTTCCAATTGCTTGGATGAGTTTGTCCATATGTTCGCTGCGAAGATGTTCCATCCTCTGTTCGTCGCCCCAATGCGCAAAGAGCCGCGTGTTGCACCACATGCATTTCGGAGCCGGGCCATGCTGGCTTTCCAGGTGTCTGTGGATTGTTGTTGCATCAGTAAGCATGCACGAGAAGGTGCAGTCGACATGGGCACACGTCCATGCCCGTGAGGTAAGCTGGTTGCCCAGGTCCCAGACTGTTGACTGCATCCTCGCCTGCTCCGAGGGTGTCAATACAGCCTGGCTGACCATGGGAACCTGGCTTGTGGTTCGTAAAATGTGTTCAGATGGCGGTGCAGAAATGGGTATTTCAGGCATACGCCCGTCAAACATGCTCGGCTGTCTGTACAGTGCCCGAGCTCGATCGTCATGGCTGGTATTGGGCGGGTTGGGATTGTTAGAAGCTGATTCACCAGGTGCCAGATCAGTGGTATTGTTTTCTTTATTTCCTACTGCGGCGTCGTTCCAAATCTCGAAGCCATCTCCAATCCGGGGGGTTGGCTGACTCTTGTTCCTGTCGGAGGCAATGTCTCTGGGAGGACGCACGAGAGGCCAAGTCACACCCGGCAAGCACGGCACTGTAAAAGGGTTAGTAAAGTCGTTCAAATCTCTTGGAAAGGGTGGGGTTTGCTTACAACGTCTCGCTCCCCATACGACGCTTTTAGGAAGACACGAATCCCAATCTGAATGCGATCCGGATCTGATTGTCACCTCGATGCTGCATGAGGTGATGTATGAACGAATGCGATACCACTCCTTGTCACCTGTTTCTGGGCCGATCAAAAACCCTGGCGCATCCAGTACGGGTGTAATATTGGGGTCATGATCCAAGATAGACTTGATGAAGACAGAGTCGCTTCGGGGCTTGTAGGTCTGCTGAGGGTTCTTTTCGCAGAGACTCAAAATCGCTGTCTCGAACTCTCTCAAGCTGGATCCCAGCCCAGGCAACTCGACACTATCTTCGAGGGTTTGCACCCAACCCGGGTGGATTCGCGACACCCCATCCTTCCACCGAGGGGAAAGCATGAGCCATGGATTTGATGGGGCGGAAATCAGCTTGTTGAGGCCGTCGTCTAGCTCACTCAGCTGATCTTCGTCATTTGGCTGACTCATTTGTATGTCAAGCACGTCGGGATGTTGGATGGGGCCGTGCAAGGAGGCAGAGCCAGCGCGGAGTTGAACACTCTCCATCTTTTCCACAGTGGCGGGTGTCCAAACCTGCTTCACCAATCGGCGGACAGCCGAAGGCACGTTTGCGGCATCCGCTATGGTGAGGGTAGGGAATCGAGGTCGGTAGTAATTGGGTATCGCGACAGCGATCTCGTCATCCGCGATGTGGGAAATCTTGAGCATCCAGCGGGCGTTGGGGCTGTTCAGTGGGTGAAGCCGATTCCACACCTCAGTTGGCATCCCGCTGGCACCCAGGGATCCGGCGGCGAGTTCAAAGCTGAACTTTCCGTTCGTCTCATTCTGGTCGTAAAGGCTGAAGACCGCATTGTGGAATTTTCCAGATGGCGCGCCGACGAGAACATCAATTGCTTCCTGGAGTCGAGGGCTGTACTGGTTCGCGCCAAACTTGGCAACGTCGAAAGCATCGGAGCCCTTTGTTTTGGGGAATGGGAGATACGCATAGCTGGTGATGCGTTGATCTGGATCCTCGTCCGTGTCGAAGAGGCAGTGACCAATTCTCGCAATGTCTGTTTGGAACTGCAGTGGTTGGGGCTCCAGAGACGAGGGATCTGGCTCGAATCCCAGTCTGACAAAGAATGCACAGCTTTCTCGGTGGTCGGCAGACTGGGCAAAATAATCCTGGATATACCGAGCTGATTTACTTGAACTAGAGAGCGGAGTATTGTCCTCAATAACGGCCATTTGCTCTGTCCCGTCCTTGTTGAATTGAATCAAGTAGAAGAGTGGCGGCGGACGGAGTCCACGAGGCGAAATCGTGAACAGTTTCTCCACGGCGCTCGAATATGAAGAAAGGTCGGTCGGGACGAATGGGACGCACCCGCGATAGCCGTAGAGGTTGATCCAATTGTGCTGCGAGGGCGACACGTACTCGTCAAGGCGTGAATGGTCTAGGATGGTTGAGAGTTCATCGTCCTCTTGCGTCGCTCCGCCTCTGAGGCCGACGCTCGTCGGTGCGCCACGTTCCGTCTCAAGAAGAGCCGATAAAACTGTCACTTCTTTTCCTACAAGATGTTAGATATGACACATTGGTTTCGTGCGTTGAAAGAAACCTACCTAGCAGTGCATCCTCGTCGCGGGCCTGTTCCTGATGCCCTGTGTCAAGCTGTAGCGGGGATACAATATTGCGACTGTCTCCCGAGATTGCCGATTCGTATTCAAGGTTCGAAATTGGGGAAACAGGGTGCCCAAAGTACATCATAGTCATCTTGGACTCAAGCGACCGATCAACACCCTTGAACTGTTGTTGAAGCAACACGTCGTATTTTTGGGTCCTCAGCACCTGGAGCTCCTGGATCTCGGGGCTGTCAGAAGGCCAAAACATAATCGCATCATGTTGACTAAAGTTTTCTTTGAGAATCGGAATCAAGGCATTATTCGGTGCGTCGAGCAATTGAGTAAACATTCGATGGACCCGTAGCCACTCATCGTCGTTGGGTGAAATGTGTGCGTTGAACCTCGCCTCAGTAACTTCTCTGGGTAGATAACCATTGGTCATGGTATGAGATTGTTGCGCATCCAAGGCATGGCCCATCTCCATGTCCACATCTAGAGCCATCTTCTAGAAGTGAAGGGAAGAAGCGGAAAGGCTGAGTGTGTGTAGCCAAGATGACTTGGAACGACAAGAACAAGTAAAGCAGTGACAAATTATATGGGTACGAAAGTTTTTTTAGTAAGACCAGAAAATATTCAAGGAATTGAAATGCCATTGAAGGATATCCGGGGTGTCGCTTGGTTATATGCGACGGATGACCTCTTTGATGAGCAAACACGCTCAAAGACCAGCAGTCTCCTCGTCACAGACGCCCGCGCACTTTCAACCCATTGTTTGAACAGTGTTACACAAATTCACGCATTCCAGATCGTGGCGGTCTGCAGACAAAGAACGGTATTTCTGGAAAGCAAGCAGGCAGCCGACGTCAGGCACATGTTGGCAATTGCGCTCGATGAGGGAAACGTCATGCCCGACATGCTGAACCACGTCCAACGCCAGTCATGGCGCGTCTATAAAATGGGTTCCAAATACAAATATTGACATGATTTACTGTCGCATATCTGCGCGAATGCGTGAATCACTGCCAAGCGCTGAGAAGCTCTTGCCCAGATGGCCGCATGACGGTGAGTTGTGCGCTGGGCGGGACAAAGAAAAGCCTGTGCCAAAGTGTGCAACCGTCAGCGGGAAACGTCTCCCTTGGGGAATTTTCAACACAAACAGCAATCCAATATTGACGGGTGATTGCGCAACCCAATCGCCCTGTACAAACAAGGAATACATCTGCAACCAAGCGTAGAAGACACGGGGAACGCACCTGATGCCAGGCAGGGCCCGTTTTGCCAGTCCTGGCGAATCGACAAAGAAATGAGGTTTTCCTTTTAGCCCAGCCTCGGATTAAGAGGGCTACCCGCGGATGTCAACTAAGGACAAAGAACCATCGCAAGGAGACGGAATGGCGGGGGCATGCGCAACAGCGTTTGAGACAACCAAGGAATTGGTGAGATGTGTCGCAATTGATCTATCCTATTATTATATGAGCAGTCAATTTTCTTCATCGTAGTATTTATTTAATTTGATTTGAACAAGGTCGTTATTGGCATTCTCAGTGGTGTGGTGAAGTGGCTGTGGCGTCACATCGGGCTGGTCAGTGAATGGCATGGGCCAAATGGGCTCAACAGAGACGTCACAATTCTCTGAGCGCTGCCCCTTGGCGCTTCAAATTTTCCATTTTTATTTTCTTTCATTCAGATCATTTCATGATTCATTATTTTTACCGCGTAGCCAATCCTGATCGTAACGGTGTCGCTCTACGACATTCGGCGCGCTGATGGGCTCCGCTGATCCCCAGACCCCGCCAGCTCTGGGAGGTCGGCATATCGCTGCACCAGCTCTTCCAGCTGCTCCTGGAAGTCGGAAAAGTAGTTGATGGCCTGGATGATCTTGCCCTCGCTCTTGCCGAAGCCGCTTCGCGTAAAGGCCAGCTTCCACGCGTTCTCGTCCTTGACCAGTTTCTGGTAGTCCTTCTTCTCCCAGCTCTTGCTGTTGGGGCCCTGCGCGAAGTAGTCGCCGAGCTTGCCATCCCAGGTCGACTCGTCCCTCTCGGACAGCGCTCGCAGCAGGACTGGGGAGACGGTGATGTGCTGGATGCCGGCAAGCTGCAAGACTTCTTCGACAGAAGTCAATGAGGCGGCCAAGACCTGAGTGCGGAACGAATTTTCGAGGTAGTAGGCCTGTGACTCGCGACAAAAGTCAAAGGCCTTGTGCTCATCAACGTAGCTGCTCTTGGGTCAGAATCGTTGTCGTACGAAGATAGCAACATTTGGATCTCACCCTGACTCAAAATGCACTTTTAGCTCGTTGACATATGGCGCAATATATGTGCAGTTGGCATCGGCCGCAAGAGCCGCTTGCTCCATACAAAACATGGTTGTGGCGAGTGTGGCGATGCCCTTGTCCTCCAAGATGCGGCATGCCTGCATGCCCTCCCATGTCGCGGGTACCTTGATGCAAACCCTCTTGGAGTCGAACTTGGGAGACAGAATTTTGAAAATTTGAACGATGCCTATACATGGCCATTAATTAAAGACGCCATAAATTTAGGTGTTGTTGAGTGCATACGCTCAGCATTCTCGACCGTCGCGGGGGTCGAATAGGAAAGTTTGGGGTTGGTCTGGATGTGCACATAGCTAGTCAAGTACGGGGCAATGTTGAGTTGCAGTTTGACCATCTAAAATTGTGAGCGCAAAATACTGGGAAACAGGATTTTTGAGAACATTGCACACCATAATTTCGACAACAAACTCTTCAAAGGCAGTGGTCCCTTGGAGCTCTTTGAGCGGTCCCCGGGCATCGCCAATGGCACCCTTGATGAGTGTGTCATGATGGAGGGTGGATTGCCCCTCAATGGTCTTGGATAGTTCCCCAAATGCGATTGCCTTTAAAAGGTAAAACATCAGTCACCGGACAAGGATACAAGCCATGGGTCAGAGATTAAGTACCTGGTTAGATGTGCAATCCACAAAGGGACCTAGATCTTTGGCAACTGCAGACACAAGGGGAGTCAGTTTTACTCATGGTCACTTTACAATTGAACTGGGTGTATACCATTGACATCAAGGGTATCGCAATCGACCTGGGTGGCCTGTCGGAGCGCGTCTAGAAGAGTAGGCATTTTGGGAATGGGCTTTTAGGATGGATCAATTGAGATATGACAATTGCAATGGGCATGAGAGAGGAAGAGGAAGATTCAATGGGTTTCAATGGATTTAAATAGACAAAGAGGAAATCCGGGGCCCCCGAATATGTTGAGGGACGGACATGTTAGATCAGATCTTATGAAGCGAGTAATAGCACAGCAACCGACCAAGTGGCCTCCCCGCTCTCAACGCAACGCGCAAAGCGCAGCGTCAGATTATTCAGGTGAACAGACCGAGTCTCCATCGTGCGGCTACAGCTGCCGCATACAAGGTGGACAGCAGGAGGCGCAATCGCGGTGGGGAAGCGAGAACGGCGGTATCCTCCCGCATGACCAGATGCATCTTTGCTTCTCCATTCCAGGCTGCCACTTTTTTTTCCCACTAGTCTCGCTCACTAACCATCGAGCGCAAATGGGTTCGCAGAGGAGGGTCGGTTCCGATCAGGTCAGACTGGTCATGCGGTCGTAAAACGCAGATATGGGCCCAATTAATATGAGAGGAACCCACCCGGACGGGCGCACTGCGGTTACCGAATGGCCTTGCATGCATATGCCACTTTACAAGGTCGCAAATGCCGCCGCGAACAGCTTCGAGAAACCGGCCACCACTAAGGGCAAAAGGGGAATAGACACCATAGCTAGTCGGATCTGTCAAGAAGGTCAGTCCAGCTCCTTCATCCCGCGCCATCGCATCGGCGGGAGACAGGAGGGGCCCGAAAACGTGGGGGAGCAGGATAAGCCATCAGCCGCTACCCCATTGCTCTCGCCCCACGTGACATGTCACGCTTCCCAGTTTCCCCCGGACGTTCCCAATTGGGACGAAAACCACCAAAGAAATCATCACATCAGCGAGTCGTACCACTGATCAACCCTCGCCCGCCTCACGCTGCGCCCGTGCACCTCCCTCTTTCCCGCGCGACGGTAATGGATTGAGCTCCCTCCTGGGACGCCATGAACCAAGCGCCCGGCGACCATGCGACCACCACGATGTCTCGTTCTCGCCGCGGAGCTCCCGTCGTCCAGAGCCTTCGCCAGAGCCCCTCTTAGTGCCCCGATCAGACGATGGATGTCGTCGCCCGCGGCCTTCCAGGCCCCGAGGCTCGTCGCCGCCGTGCCATTGAGGGCCCCGGCCTTTTTTCTCTCCAACCGCCTGTTTGAGCGCTCCAATTGCCTCGATTTCATCATTGCCCGCCGTGCCAATGGCGGCATTTCATCCACCGCATCCGCCGCCACCCCCGAGGTCGCCGACTCTACCACCTCCTCCCAGGCCACCCAATCCGAGCCCGAAATCGCTCCTCACCGTCGACGACAAGCCCAGCGCCGTGAAAAGGCCGCTGCGGAGGCCGCCGCCAATGGCGAAAAGCCTCTGCCTCCTGATGCCTCGTCCATATTGACCTCGCATGCCGCCTCACAGACCAGCGCTTTCCGACGAAACATGTCCACCTACCTCTCTCTCTCGAAGCCCCGACTGACTGCCCTCGTCGTCCTGTCGGCAATGGCTACATATGCTCTATACCCAGTCCCCGAGCTGCTCTCGCCGAGCACGACCGAGACGCCGAGCCTGAGTGCCCTCACGCTGCTCTTCCTCACGGTTGGCACCACGCTCTGTTCGGCCAGCGCCAATTCCCTCAACATGCTCTACGAGTCCACCACGGACGCCAAGATGACGCGAACTCGAAACCGACCGCTTGTGCGACGTCTCATTTCGACCCGGGGGGCTGTTCTCTTTGCCATCATAGCTGGAGCCACCGGCGTGGGAGCGCTCTACTTTGGTGTGAATCCGACAGTCTCGTTTTTGGGCTTTTCTAATATTGTTATTTATGCGGGCATGTACACTCCACTCAAGGCCGTCTCGGCCGTCAACACCTGGGTCGGTGCGGTTGTGGGTGGCATTCCTCCTCTGATGGGCTGGGCCGCAGCAGCGGGCGAGACTGCCAGCAAGGATGGGTCCTGGCGAGAGCTTTTGTTTGCAAACGACGGATCCTCAATTGGCGGCTGGTTAATGGCTAGTTTGCTGTGTGCTTGGCAGTTTCCCCATTTCATGGCGCTCAGTTGGCCCATCCGTGAGGAGTACAAGGCTGCTGGTCTCCGTATGCTTGCCTGGACAAACCCCGCTCGCAACGCCCGCGTCGCGCTCAGATACAGTCTCGTCTTTGTCCCGATTTGCTTGGGTCTCTGTGCTGCCGGCGTCACCGAGTGGTCATTTGCCGTGACAAGCTTCCCCATCAACGCATGGTTAATACGGGAAGCTGTCCGTTTCTACCGATTTGAAGGCCACCAGGGCAGCGCCAGGGGTCTTTTCTGGGCCAGTATCTGGCATCTGCCCGGCGTGATGATCCTGGCACTCGTGCACAAGAAGGACATGTGGAGCCGAGTGTGGAGGAGCATCTTTGGCGAGGAGGAGGGCGAATGGGAAGCGGAGGAGCTAGATGAGATGCTCATCATGGCGGCAGACGAGTCCAACAATAGATTACAAGCGACCAAGCCAGAGAGGTCATGATGATGCTGTAACACAATTGTATGATTGAGAATAAGATGGCATTAGTGCGGCGAATCTGTCTTGGACTTTCCTTCTTACCAGCTGTGGTTTTATATCAAGTCATATCGACTTTGCTCACGACTCAATACTCTTGTAGACTATATTTTTACCTGTAGGATAGTGGGTGTGAAGAGGGACGCGGGAGAAGAAAAAGAAAGAAAGAAATATTCTTGAAAGAACGGCAGACGTTTGTATTTCTCTGTGCAAGGGAGCTAATTCCTAGGCCCGAAAATATCATGCTCTCATCCTTCATCCGCAAATGCCCTGGTATCTCTATCTCTAGTGTTACAAGACAAGTATTCTGTCTCGGCCAATCTGCCACCATTTTGAAGAGCAAAGCAAGGG
>NAGG01001151.1:0-18241 GCA_003031705.1 Calonectria naviculata
GCCCCCCCCCCCCCCCCCCCGGTCTGTTGCTGGCCGATAGCTGCGCCGTGATTCACGAACGAACAGTTACCGGCACACATGCTCATTCAATTTGTTTGGGTGCTCTAAGCTGGTGCCTAAAACCTGAGCCCATTTTAGGGTACATAAACTCTGTTTATGGCTTTATTTATTTCCATCTCTCCATCGCCTTTTCATCCCCACTACTTTTCCCAGCTCCCTTACCGCAAGAGCCAAGCACCATGCGTGCCCGTTGAGGCTGGATAATCTTACAATTTCTTCCTCAGTTGAGAAATCTTCCGCTATCATGAGACCCTTGGAGTCGAAGGAGAACCAGAGCACAGTTTCAGGGCTGAAGATTCGTTTCCTGTCTCGCGACGGTACCGAGAGGACCTGTTTCATCCACACCACGCCATAGATAAAGCAACACTCAGCTTCGAGTTCCAGATTGTTGCAACCGGAAGTCAACCGGGAAAGGCTCCGACATTCATCGACGAGGTCACGAAATCATCACCATGGTGATGATCAACAGACCCAGAGTCAGTTGGGTACGACAACAAATTCGCATCGAATCAAACAAAGGCTATCCTCTCTCCGTCGCATTCGAATATATACAGCGATCTTGATCGTCGTATTTTAGTTTTAATCATTGATGAGAGCCACAATGCAAAAACCGAGAGTTCGAAACCAAACGCTGCTATCGAGTCTCTAGATTATCATCATTGTTTCCTGCTCACCGGTACTCCCGACTACAACGCCTGGCAAGACTAGGCGGGCCAGACGTCTCTACTTCCTGGCAGAGGCCCATTCATCAATCTCGATCAATACAAGATGCTATTCGGGACCTACGAAGACGCCAACGATGATATTGTCCATGCCCCTCGGGAGGGGAGATGGCGCATCTGGCGCCTGTTCATGTCGGGTATGGTCGTGGCGCGACCAAAGCGCCTACTTCAACTACCTGGCATACATGTGAATCAATGCCCGTGGATTTCAACAACCAGTGGATTACCTTGCTCACCATATCTCGGCTTGTCAAGAGTGGGAAGGCAGCGATGTCAACCCAGTTTGATGCACCCAGCTCCGAGTCAATTACCTCCGCGTTTGGCCTTTTTACCAAGGCACAGCAGCATGCTTGGAACCCCCTACTGCTCAAGGGGGACGCCATCAAACGAGAGCTGAACAATGAAGGCCGCACCGACACGGCCAGAGACCGGTACTCCGTGCTCTTCGCTTCCGGATTCGAAGCTTATGCGAAAGCTAATAATATTTCGACGGACGTCTCCCTCAATGAGATTTCGCAGGCCCAGTTTGATGATTTCAAAAACTTCATGAAGAGGTTTAAGCGGACTTCAAGCCAAACAGCAGCAGCCAATGCCGATAACACTTCTGAGGTCATAGCGGGCGAAGCGGATCAAGCCGCCGAATTTCCAATTGCGGATGAAACTCTTGAGAAGGTCATCGACCTGCACAGAAGTGAGGCTGTTTCCGAGACAATCGATGAAGGCCCAGATCCCGAGCAGGAGCACCGTGCTTTCACTCGCAATCTGAGGCGAGCGAATCCTCAGTTTACGGCTAAATGGCAAGAAATTTTGGCCAGCGCCGAGGACGAAGCAATCCTCTCTCCCAGGGTCGTTGCCATAATGGATACAATTTCCCGTATCCAGGACGGGTATATGGGGGCAAAGACCATGATCGTCTCAACGTCGGTCATGTTCCTTGACATCATCGGTGAGGTCATCTCTAGGAGAGTCAAGTCTAGCACTATGCTTGAATCCCAGTTTGTCAAATACAACGGCACCGTCAAATCCATTGAGGAACGGGCTGAGATTATTCGTCAGTTCAGTAACCGGGATAGTAATGTCTCTGTTATTCTACTTGGTGCTGCTGCTGGTGGCACAGGTCTCAATCTAGCCAGGGCCTCGCATATAGTCATTACTGAATCATTTTGGACACCAGGCCCCAAGAAACGAGTCATTGGACGGGCATATCGTATGCCTCAGACCAAATTTGTTCAAAGAAGACAAAATATTGGGCATGGCAAAACGTCGATATCCACATGCGATATGTGTTTCAGCTACACGGATTAAAACGAGCACCGCCATATGATATACGTCAATGGTTAGCATTTCATGCAAAACGAAGTTCGAAAGAAGTTTTCGGATTTCTGGCCATCATACGCGGCTGCTTTATGCACCAGGTCAATCTCTTCCTATGAAGTAAGGTGCTAAAAGTCTGACAACATCAGTGTCGCCTTTCAATTGCGACCGACTCTGCGTCTTTCAGTGTAAGGCCTAAACTAATCCTAGCATAACAAATAAAGCTAACATTATTATTTGTTAGGTTAGTTGTACTGGTTTATTTTATTTAGAGTCGATTGCCTCCGCATTTGGTCTTTTTACCAAGACTCAACAGTAGGAGTGGAACCATTACTGCTTAAGGGAGATCCCATCAAACAGGAGGAGCGGACGGAAATTATCCGCCAATTCAACAGTAGGGAGAATGAAATCTCCTTGATCCTACTCAGTGCTGGTGCTGATGGTATGGGACTTGATCTGGCTAGCACCTCACATGTTATCATGACAGAGCCATTTTGGACACCGGGACTCAAGGAACAAGTCATTGGACGGGCATACTGTATGCTTCAGGCCAACATCATTCAAAAAAAAAAAAAAAGACAAAGGACTAGACGTGGGACAACGTTGACATCCATATGCGATACGTGTTCCAATTGCACGGGCTGAAGGGTGCAATCAGCCACAGGCCCGACACAACACACAACCTCCACGGGCTCTTCCGAGAGTGCCAGGTAATTCTTCGAAATTACTACTTCAACTCGGACGGAACTCCGGTGGCGACAAGGGGGCGTACGAACAGGGGGTTTATGCGCCAAACCAAGACCGCCGTTAAAGACGCCCACATGATATACCTCAACGGAGGTTATTTCATGCAGAACGGAGTCCCAAAGGGATTCTCAGATCTCTTGCCCTCGTACGAGGCCGTTTTGTGCACGGGATTTGTGTCTTCCTACGAAGCCACAAATCCCACCATGGCGGGCGCCCTCGGAGAGATGAGATTTAGACAAATGCTGTCCATTCCCAGCAATGAGGTGATCACAAACGCCACGGCTACCACCCCTCCGACCAATGATGAGGCGAAACTGGCCGCTGTGGCAGCCGGCGAAGCGATCCAGCATTCAAAGGCCGCCGAAGAAATGTTCCAGGGCCAAATCAGCGTGCTGGAGGACGAACTCCGCGAACACGGACTCGAACTTTGCGGCGTTCGAAAAAGTCCGCAGCAAAATGGCCAAACAGAGAGCGGAGATCAAGGACATGGAGGCCAAATTGTCCACGGTGGAGGAACACTGTAAAACCAAACTCGAACAGCGAGTTCCCGACAAGGACGAGGTCACTTTCATGGTCCGCAGGCTTGTCAAAGCCGAACTTGGTTGCATCACAGCCAACCAAAAAGACGTCCCGAGCACTCCAAAACGAGCCACGGGATCCTCGGGTGCAGAGTTTAGCAAAGGCCAGGACTCTACTGAGAAGGGGTCGAGTGGAAAGATGCGGAGGCTAGTCAACGATCCGGCCTTGCTGTTCCAGTGAAAACTTGATCACATGGACTAGTGGACGTACTACTTTGGAAGCCAATTTTAAATTTCGGGTTGCCTACGATAAAGATTTCGCCTACGAACTTACGAGCGGATCGAGATTGTGCGTACGGAAGATTTAAGTCAATTGGTCCTTTAGTCAGGCCAAGAGGACAAACCATTTGTGTTGGACTCTATGTTGAGGGGTGGTGGCATGGACCACCACGCCCCTCTTCTTCCAGCCTAGCCTTGGTGCGAACTTGGCGGTAGCAACAGAGCTCATGTCACCACTCATCCCTGTTCCTACACACTCTAATTGTAGGTGCTGCTTGCTTCTGGGAAACTGGTTGAGCTTAACTCTTGTCTTCTTTTAACCAGACACAAACGGACTAGAAGAGACTTAAGCATACCCTTAGCGAAATTGTACATCTCGTGACACTTGTGAGGTCCTTGGAATGGTCTAACTGTCCACCACGAATTATTACTCAGACGCTACATACTTGATATTCACCGTACTGGTGTCTTTTGAGCCCGGAACCAACGTATTCTCTCGACCAACAAGAACCTAAAGGACAGACTATATAGCAATTAGGCTGGCAGAGGTTCTGCCTTTTAATTCGTGCCGCGCGCATATAATTGGACTCAAGTATCATGCTCTAAATACCGAATGGAATGTATTATCTCAGCTTTTAATCTCGTGTCTGCAATATGCGGCTATGCACGACTAACTATTGTTTGGGCACCATGTAATGACCATCGTGTCCAATCTTTCCCAATCCACCACAGCTATATGGCTGTCCACCTTACCGTGCCTATTTATCAGCACTGTAGATATCATCATTGTCATCGCCCATATCCACATCGTCAAAGAGGTTTCCCACCTCCAACGAGTCAACCAAATCCAAGTCGTCTTGACACCATTTTTTCATCAATTCATCCAACTCCTTCAAGCGATTTTGGCCACGAATCCTCAAGATTTGGGCCAAAATATCAAGCTTAGAGGAAGGAGTGCGGGGATCGCATGTGCTTATTAGATTCTTGGCTAGTTGGCCAATGTCGCAGCAACTGTTGAGAGGACTCGCTCCAGGGAGCACCGTTTTCTCATGTTTCCGGTATGCAACACATTTCTCGTGGAGTTGCATTGATTGCTCTGATTGCGCTAGCATCATGCTTAACACGGCATGTTCCGATACCTCGCCTATGGGCAAGGCACCCAAAGTCGTGGGGGAGGGAACAGAAGCTGACGCGTAGGTGTAGATCGTTTGGACTAGAGCGGAGAGTTTAGCGGGATGAGCGTGGCCGATTTCATCATAGTGAGCGCAGAAATGTCGAACGATTTCTCGGTGATGGCAATCTTTAATGTCGTAGTTGATCATCGCCTCGCTACGGAGGCCTTCAGCAAGGCGCAGGAGCTTTGTCGGGGTAGCAGTGTGCTCGGGTCTGGTAGAATTCATCTAAGTTTTCTATGAATGGTTAGCCCTGTCAAAGATGCCCAAGCAGCATGCTGAACTCACCTTAACCAGCTCGGACGTCTTGGTAGCAAAGTCTAGGTCGACTTCCTGGGCGCGACTCATGAGAATCTTGACAGCTCTCTTCGTTTCGAGCTCAGAATGATTCATCTTGACGTTCTCACGCACTTTTGCAAGAGTGGATGGTTTCGCCTTGATTTTATTTGAGGCCAAAAGGCCGTCCTGCGAACATAATAAATCACCCATAGTGAAACTGTCAGCTACTGCACGATGCAGAAGGGTGTCCAAAGAGCGAGCAGTGTCCTCAAAGAGACAATTCTGGGGGCCAGGATCTTTAGACGAAGTCCGCGCGGTATTGACGATGCTGCAAAGATGCCGGTCGCGGTAAGTTTTTGCAAAGTCCGTGATAAGATTTCTCCAACCATTGCGACGTGATAAGGCCTTTCCATCTTGGCTGTGGTTGTCCATATCCACCCATTCTTTGTAATACACTAGGCGGGTATCGATTCTTGGGCCGGCTTGGAGGGGCGCGATGCGGCATAATCCATTCTTCTTGTCTCGGAGCGCGAAGAAGCTGCAACGATCATCCTTCACTCGTCTCACCACGATGACAGTTCCCTCGCAGGGAGAGATAAGAAGATGTTCATTTGGGGAGAATTGAATCGGCTGCCTTGGTTTCTTGACGTCCCTCTTGTTCGGAACCTTCTCAAGAGGCAGTATTTCTCCAACAACAACGACCATGTCTTCGATGGAAGCCCCAGTCAGGTCGAGCTCCTTCTCACTCCAAGACGTGCCAGCTTCAGAGTCATCTGAGGCCTCCAAGGTCAATGCTGCCGACCTTGTGTCGATTTTGCCCTCATTATCGCTCGGACGGATGCGAACGACAAGCCTCTCCTTTCGATTGCTGCGGCCTGTCGCATAGCCCCACAGATCTTGGTTGAACGCAATGTCTATCGACATGTCGGGCATCGAGCTCGCGTGTCAACTATTATCAATTGAAGTTAGTAAACTAGTAAAATCATAGAGACATGTACCACTAACGGAAAAGGAGGCAGAGTCTTTGTATTTTCAAGGGATAACAACCCGTTTATAGAAGGGTCTCTGGTAAAAGCAATCCAGAGATGAGTTTGAATTTGTCTGGGTTATGGAGAGGTGTTTGTTTTATAGCTCGACCACCCAACCCGAAGCGTCCTGAGGCACGATATTTCAGGCTAAACCATATCAAGTGAATGAACACAGATGAATTGATTCACTGCTAACGAGTGCAAGATCAACACTTGGCTCATTATTGTTTTCTCAGTATTGCCACTGTAATTTGGTCTGAAATCGGAGAGGAAGTAAATCAGAACAGAGTAGGTCAAGCAATGAAAACGTGTGCTTCTGTGGTTCCCATTCCAACACTTTCCTTCAGAGCGAATGTTCTCGCAGCCTCAACTCTACTCTCAACAGCGCTAGCTTCAACTTCTTCACAACCTGAGGCTCGATACAAAAGTAAGGTTCACGATGCATTCGAAAAGAATGACGTCCACCACAAAGAACGCTGGCTCTCGTGGTTGCAAATGTAAACTAGCCTTTCGATTCCAACCTCTAGCTATTGATCGTCAAACTCCCTATGAATGCTAACCATAACTCTGTAGTGATTGGTAATATTCTTATTGTAACGGAGAGCCCTGTTGAAATGCATCAAAACTCCCATCTTTCGTACACAGAAGTCCAGATCAAGGCAGTACGGGACGATCTTCTAAAACTCGCCGACGAATTAGTTGTACGATACTCCAAGTCAGATTCCAGATCGCTGCCAAAATTAATTGTGCCTCAGAACCAGCGACAATTGGATCTCATCTACGATTACATCAAAATCATAGAGGCTGAGGTTCAGAAACTGGGTGCCCAGCCAGGAAATTTCGAACGGGCCGTGGCCAGACTGAACGAATCTTTCCAGTTGCTATGAGAGGATGCTCGGACATAGTATCTGGGTCCAAGGCTTGATATGAAGCTGCATAGTACTTTGATGGGTCGACTATGCGTCACGGGATGTATCACATGGGATCAGGATGGTGAAACATGATCCGATAAAGAGAGGAAGTTACCACCACAGCCACGGTTTGCCCAACAGGTTGAAGAATTGGCAAAGAAGTTGGCATCGAAATACAAATCAACAAGTGAAGGGAGAGGAGATATTAAGCTCCTACCGAACTTGATAAAATGCGGCACTATACTTGTATCTCAGTAGACACAGCACAGTCATGTGTGCATAAGATTATGTGGTGAGCTTGAGTCCATGTTCTTGTTGCATTTTCGTATTTTTTTTATTCTTTTTTTACCATTTATTACTTTTCTTTCTATATGCATTTTTTTCTTTCATTCTCATCCCCCCGTTGTCATTCATATACAATAGGACCCCAGGTCCCAGACATAATTGCATCCATTTCACTTTTAGGACAAATTGTCGAATACTTAGCTTTTGCAATACAAAATCATAGCGTTAGAGCCGTTAATAAACCTCGTTTGTCTTCATGCCTTGTCTAAGCTTCCAAATCATTTATGCTGATAACTTTTGTCATTAAATGACCAATGAACCGCTCTTTGCAAAAGTGCAAATATGTTTGCCTACCATATTATATGTTTTGCTTCCAAAGGAGAAGCCAGCACTTGGTCTCCCGAGGAGGAAAAGTATACAGTCTAGATTGTGGATTTGTCAAAGTCATCTAAACTTCATCATGGAATCGAATCTCCCGTGGCCTCGGCGTCGTAGTTCCAGATTGGGGGTCCGCCTGGGAAATTGTGTTGGAACGGCTCGTGATCGGATCCCCTGTGGAAGCGGCTGGTGGGATTACGGTTCGCTTGATCGGTCTTGGGTTTGATACGACCAAAGGGTACTGGGGTTGGTTTCCCGTGGCCTGTGTCTTGTTGTCTCCTATGTGCAGTTTTGCAAGATATCTGCCAACAAGAGGGATTTTCCTTCGGGCCTCTACGGCATGGGGCTCGTCACTCAAGCTCTCGCTAAGCACGCGTCCAATAGTTGTCGGGGCAAGGTAACCTAGTGTACCCAAGGGGATGCTCAGACCGTGTACAACCTGTTGGGGCATTAGCAAAAGGAGTGTAAATAGGCTGGCAACAGGGGATACTTACAACACTGCACACTGCAAGGAACCAGACGACCATCTTGACAGTCTCGCCGAGATCTTTTACGTCGCTTCGAGGAATGCCTTTGTCGTCGCTCAGATGATCCTTGATAAACTCCAAAGTGATGAATAGGTAAAAAATGGCAGACACGCCAATGGGACCAAAAAAGCCCACGAAAATGGCCTGCTTTACTTCCTTGATTTGATGGATCCATTTATGCATGCCAAACACCCAGGGCAGTCGTCTGAGAATAAGCACCAAGACGGCCAGGATGACGAGGTGCTGGATGGATATAACGCCGTTGCCATCAAACTGGTCCCAGGGGAGCGATGCGCCGTACCAGAGAAAGATGGTGACGTTGAGAAGCATATCGATTGTTGGTTGCAGAGAGTCGTCTTCTGTTTCAAGTCGGAACCAATCATCCCACGTGAATGTGTTTCCGGCGATGAAACAAGCCAAGACATCGTCAGTGCCGATCAGTCCACAGGTACCGAGCACGAACAGGGCAAGGGCAATGGCGAAAACGAGAAAGCTTTCGCGGTCGACATAGTTGCGCTCCTCAGCCCAGTGGAGAAGTTCCTTGCCTATCCAACCAACCACTGCGCCATAGATGATGCTCAGGATAATCGTATAACCCCACGTATAAGCGAACCAGAGTCCCATTGCGTCTCCGGCGCCTCCTGATGTGGCTCCTGCGCCGACATATTTGATGAGATACAAGGCAAAGAATAGAAATGGGTATCCGAGGCCGTCATTGGCGCCGGACTCGGCGGTGATCAGATCCTGAAGATTCTTGGGGATGTTCCGATCTGCAAACTTGCCCTTGACAATCACGGCTGAGAGAATTGGATCAGTGGGCGTGACGCAGGCGCCGACCGCGAGGGCATGCAGAAATGGAGGCCGTCCGGTCAGGCCCCAGACAATGGCACTCGTGGCCAACCACATGCATGCCATTCCTGGCCCAACTAACAGGAGAATCGATTTCCATTCTCTCCACAAATATTTGCTGGGCAATTGGACGCCGGCCAAGACGAGCTGCACGCCTAGCACAAGCCGGGAGAAGTTGAGCGTGATGGAGTCTAGAGTTTCTTCGCACTCAGATGTCGAGACACCTTCTCTGTGGCATTGGGCATAGTTTTCCGGTTGAATGAAACCGGCGCCATGAGGCCCAAAGGCAACACCAATCAATAGCGCAATTACTGTTTACATTGCACTCGTTAGCACCCACGATGCCCTCTCTTGACATTTCAAAATCCCGCAAGGGAGGTGGTTGGGACGCGAGACCCAGCGAGCAATTACTTACGAGCTTCAGAAAGATAAAAATGCTCCTTGAGGAGATAGGAGACTAGACCAAAAAGCGAGATGAATCCTCCTAAAAATGCTGTTACCACGTTAAAGCTTGTGAGCTGAAGCGGGACGGCCCAGATGGACTGTACCATCTTGTTGCAAGATTGACAAGCCAGGCAAGGTTTGTATGTGAAGGTTAGTCGCAGCAACAATTTTCGTTGAACCAGCAGACTCAGGATATTGCGCTAGATTCCTTTGCGAAGATGGTTTTCAAACGTTGGTGGCTTGTTTTTTGACCTCTGGTAAGGCAAAACACTGACAATTGGGAGGAAACAAAATCCCCGGGCCGGGTGTTTGGGAGAGTGGCTCAAAATCAAGATTTTAGTTTTAGTGCTTATCGACTGGGCTGAAATTTACGGTTTTCGTTTGGCCTCCCACTTGCAATAAATGAGGCGCCTTGGTCAAGTACCCTTATAGCAAGGGATCTGCCTCGGCCATCTAGTATGCTATGGATCCCTCTCACTAGGCAAACGGGGCTGATTAGTAACTGACCGCTTCCGAACAAATACGCGCGGCATGCCCGACCCGTCAATGTTGTCATTGCCATTGCTAAACTCTGTTTCAAGATATGAGGCCCAAGTCTTCCTGGGAGAATGAGCCTATCTATCTGATGCAAGCACCCGTAATCAGTCAACGCGAGACGAGAGATCTGAAAAACAAACTACCGACCAACTACAAGGCAGGACCACAGAGCGTAGTCCGGGACGGTATATGCAGCCAAAATCACATGCAGAAGCAGCGCGAACCCGAGGGCGAAACGGGATTCCAGAAGATACGTCAATGGTCGATAACTCGGCTCAATTCTTGGCGGATTTCTTGGCGGGAGCCGCCGATTCTCTCACGACCGGGCCGTAGAGGCTGAAGTGGCGGGGGCCAGTGGGGCCGGTCCCGATTATGAGGCAGGGCGTCATGAGAGGAGGGTCCACCAAACCAGCATGAATCATACAAGCCTTACGATGAATAGGAGGCAGTCGGTAAGCTAAGGAGATATAAGGATAAAATAACCTCATTCCAAGTTTTTTCTAAGAGCCTGTTAGTGCCATTAGCCCCCCTATTTATTTCTGCAATGCTCTTTTGGGGAGCCTAAGAGAAACATTGCGTCCTTTATGTCTTCACCGTTCGACGGTGGCCAACATGAAAACGGAACCGGTCCACCGGTGTCTCATTTCGCCGGATGGCCCTACGGGAAAAAGAAATAAAAAAAAGGTTTCCGCAAGTGTGGTTCAAGATGAGTGTAGGCTAGAAGTCGGCGTGCCGGAGAGCTCCGCCAGAGTAGTGATGCAACCTATCATCCTCAGGGCCATGCCATGATATCGATTATCAAAGATGGCGAATGGCAGGTTAAAAAAAAATCAGTAGGGCCGCTGAAATCTCGGTGTCTCGGGCACTTGCGACAGGCAAGGTCAGTTGATGCAGCTGGCAAGGGCTCAGTCGGTCAATGAGGCTGACCGGTTGGACTCGGTCGGCCAGGTCCGTGGGATGAGTTGCCTAGGGCGTGGTCGAGTTTGCGGGGAAGTGGGTGCGCGCGATGCCTCACGGCACTGATCATGTGGCAGCGGTATCGGACAGAATCGGAGGAGCGTAACAGGGAAGTTGCCGGAGAGCCCGCTGGTCTCAAGACGGTGACCGACTGTGTTGGTAAAGATGGGCACGGAAAATCGACGTCGCAAGTACACGTACCTCGCGCAGTGACTACTGCTTTTGGAGGGATTATCACTTGGATGACGCGAGTATAGGGCATGCCTTGTCAGTGATGTATTGTAGCACATGTGTTTTCGCAAAGGGTAGATTGTCCTGGCCATGGACCAGGGGAAAGGATAGACATGATGAGCGTAGATGGGCGCAGGATCTTCCTTCCACCCGCACACTACAGCTTCCCCCTGCCCGGGTGCGAGTGTTGAGGTCATACACGAAGATGAACTCTACAGGCACCCAGATGATGCAGCGCCTATCCCGTATCATGCAGCAAGCTTTTGCCGGTTCGGATTGTTAGCTCCCCACGTCGACGGCTAGAAAAAGGGAGGAGGCGGACGGCGCACACACACCAACCAGCATGTGGGCACACAAGCACATGCATCCGGTAGATGATGGGAGGCGGTCAGTGTACGGTACATTATATCGAGATATTAATGAAGCTAGATTGAGTTGGGCCGATTTGTAGATGAACACAGGCATGAGACCAGGTCAGATTAGTCTTGAAATTGACAAAGCATTGGCGCATGAAATCGAGTGTCACATTTAGCGTCACTGTGCTCGCTCGGGTGGAGAGGGTCTTTATTAGGGCACCGCGGGAGTGACAGAATAGCCAAGACGCTTGAGTGAATGCCCGGCTCGCCATTGCGACATGGGGCGTTTCTGTATTGGCACGCATCTACAGGAGTCGTCACAGAGGTTGGTGGAGTGTGGGGGAGAGAGTGGGTGAGGACCCCGGATGACCAGGGCGGTTAGCAAAGGTCGAGCTTCGCTAGCTTGGTCAATGAGGCTTCTACGTGTAGGCTTCCCTTTTCTGGACCGGCCGGCGAGAGCGGGTTGCAGTTCAACTGGGGAAGTTGCGATAGGCTGAAATCATGGCAAAGCAAATCCAGATGAACTTGGGAGGGGTCGCCGCCGGGAGGAGTCAACAATGCATCCGGTGTCCGGGAGCATGTTGTTGCTGCAACCCTCCCGAAGCGACTTGCATCCAGTCAGCGCCCTTGTCTTGTCGGATTTTTTCTTCCCTTCCATCTCTTGAGGGGCAATGGCTTTTCTAGCTTTGAGAGATGGTGTCGTAGTCGTTGCCTTGACTGCCTTTTTTTTTTTTTACCCTCCCTTCTCTTGTAGTGGCAATCATTCATTAGCTTGGTTTTCGTATTCAACTTTGCTAGTTATTCATGGACGCTCGTCAATTCCCCTTTATTATTCCATCTATCCATAAAGCATAACATAGCACGTGCAAATCTCGTTGATGGCCATCTCGCATGCAGCTCTGCACTGTCCGTCATCCCGTACCCGTCTGGGAATGCGGAATACCCCACACCTTCACCCCCAGCCGACCGGCGTCGTCGATGGATCCAGACCCAGGCCGCATCGGGGACTTTGCTTGCAGCCCAAGACAACAGGCGGCCAAACACAAGCACCAGATATCAAGTTGTGGCCACTTGGGCCCTGAGGCCCACTTGCTTACAGCGACCTCCCACGTCCTGGTCTCTCCGCTGGCTTCCGCTGGGCCTCCTCCCCGGCCCCCACTGAACCTCTCCGCTGCCACCATACCACACAAAGGCACACCACACGCGCACACCGTAGGTCAGGGAAAATCAGGTAAGGGTGTCCAGACAACTTGCCGCTTTCAATCCAAAATTTCGCCCACCACCACCACCATCTCTGCGACGCCTCCTACCTGCTCTAGTCATCATCTGCCTTGCCTGGTTCTTCTTTCTCCGCCTTCGCCTCCTATTTCTTCCCTCTACCCTCCCGTTCGCATCTTACTTGATCCCGCTCTCTTCCTCATTCCAATCTCCCCCGCTCATGACCTTGCTAAGAGGAGCCTTCAACCTCCCAGCCCATTAATTTATCCCGCCGCTACACATAACCCCATTGTATATCCTTGAAGGAATGGAGAGTCTCCAGCTTTCCCAAGTACTCGCCGACCTTAGCAACCTTGGCGCTGCTGTACGTTGATCTTGCTATAATCCGCCTCGAGGTCCCTCATATTCACCATTTGTCTCGATTTAGGAGCCCGAAGCCGCAGCCGCCATCGTCAACGCCAACACCGTCACCCAAATCCCCCGCTCCAGATCCGAAGAACAGACGTCCCTCGCCTCTGCTGCATCCCCCAACGCACGTCCCTCGAGCCTCCAACGCGCGTTTTCCAACGAGGGCAGATTTGACAAGTTTGGTCGCCGGATTTTGATCAACTCCCCCGGATCTCGCTCTGGATCAGCTGCCAACTCTGTCCCTGGCACTCCACGACGTGGGGACTCCGACGTAAGTAGAGTCTCGTACTCAGCTGACGGTTGGGTGCGATCGCTGACCACCTGGATTTAGTTCGAAGATGAGGCCGACCGAGCTGCTACCCTTATAGCCCTCTACGATATCCGCGCCAAGCTCAAGCAGCAAGACAGCAGCAGCCTAATCAAGGCCCGCGAAAAGATAAATGCGATTGCCGCCAAGCAGCAGGCTCAACAGAGTGCCGAGCGCAACCTCAAGACTTCGGACCAGCTTCGTCGCAACCGCTACTCCTTCCCCAAGCCTGGTCTCTAATTCTACCCCGCGCGCCCACCATGCAACGCGATGTTGTTCACCAAAACGAATAATGACCGGTTTACACAGCTTTTATGAGGAAAGAAGGGTGTTTTGGAATTCTTGGTTTTTTTCAATTTACTCCATTTGAATTGCGGGCGGCGTTGTTGGGAGCAAAAGCAAATGTGTCACCTGCGTGTCGCTAGGAGATTTCGACATTTTACGTACAGGAATGATTTTCGGGTGCTGGCGTGAACAAAAATACAGGTGGCGTGGGTCGGTGGCCTTGGGCTACCATGCGAGGTGGTGAGACGGAATCTGAGCCTCGAATACACAACATGGAGCGGCAGACATTCCGGCAGGCTCGGAGTAGATGTCATGGCAGCCGAGCGGGGAGAGGCTGAGGGGATGACGACTAGCGACTTGCAAAGTCCATACTTGACACGGGTTGTTAGTCATTCTGTAGCCTTGACTCTGTTTTACTCGAGCGCATCAGCCTCTTATGTACAATGACACAATTGATGTTAATATTTCCATAATTGCATTCAACTGGTGTAGGTTTCAAGAGTGAATGTTTGGCGCGGCGGGCGGAACCATGGTGTTTTACCCAAAAGAGGCAGATGACGAGTAAGGGCGGGGTGCTCCATTTGGCAATCCGGAGAGTATCGGACTCTGTTGGTAAGTCGCAAGTCGCTTTACGTTAGTAACGATGCTTTCCCCCATGTCACAACGTCGTAGGATCTCACCAATCGTGGCAAATACAGATGAATCCCCATTAGTAAGATGAAGTTGATGCGCCGCCCATGGCGGTCATGGCCTTGGCGCATCACCCATCACCTCTCGGGGCGGAAGGATTGGCCCTGTCAATAGTAGTGATTCTAGAAAGTCCGTGCCTCTGCGAACTGTGGATTATTGTCATTTTTCTTGATTCCGGGGTTAACGGGTCACAGGTAGACAAGTTCCTTCGAGCAATGATAAACTCGCTTCCACCACCCATCTGGTGACGACACAACATGACAAAGTGGGCCATGATCGGATAGCCAGGGTTCCTTTCCGTGAGCCCCGTTTTATGTCGACATGTAGGTTTGTCGGCGCCACAAGCACGAGACCCGAGAAGTACCAAAAGGCGGAGCCCGGACACCAAGTGGGGGAGAAGCTACGAGGACATGTCGAGGCTGAGTGAGCTGGTGAAGGGACAGGTCACACATAGTCGGGGGGATTATGACGGGGATGACGAGAAAAAAAAGCTTTGGCAATAAGCTCACTGCAAGAACAGAGGAGAGCAGGGTGGGTGAGGTGGGCTCAGCAGATGCATGTGTGGGACTGATTGGCGGCCCAAGTCAATCGCGAAGGTTCCGCCAAGACTCTAGCCATGGCCCAGGAAGAAAAAAGAAAAACAATGGATGTGAATAATGACGTCTCTGGAAATGTGATGATGATATCTGATCTGCTTTTTTCTGGGGTGGCGCAAGCGTTCCTCGTCGATTGCAACGAGTGACACTGATCGAGATGGGGGGGAGTACAGGATGCAGCACGACGGGTTTTGAAGGAGAGCACCGAAGCATCTCGAGCATCACCACTCATGCACCCACCAGAGTTTGTCACCCGCTGTGCCGCACAATCCGGAGCCTGTGAGTCGCCAAGCGCACCAGGTTGCGTAAACCACCACCCCCGGGCCTGGGCGGTCTCCCGCTGATTGCTCAACTCCTGGGCACAGCCACGGTCTAGGAATCAACTGATGGCATGCCGAGAGCCCAGAGTGGTTCCGCCGCGCAACCTCGACCCGGCACTTGGCCCGGCCACCTGTCCCAGTGGAGGGCTCGTATGTCTTGTCGCCCTCGTACTGTCCAAGTTGTTGCTGCGGTGTTGCTGCGGTCGGGAACGCGCCAAGACCCTTCCCACTCGCCCGCTTCTGGTTGTTAAAGCTCACGGGCTGCCTCCAACGATTTATTAGCCAGTGGCTGCATCTCTTGCTTTCCTTTCGCATTTTTTGCTCGCCATTTCGCCTCCCACCTTTTCACCACCCACAACCTATCCCGTCGCTCACCTACTCTGGGCCGTGTCTCGGGATTCATCCACCAACATCGCCAGCGCATTAACATCACAAGATCCGCTACGTCATAGGGCCCGGTTCATCCCATCCACTGTCTGGTCTAGACCGCCGCCCGGCTCGCTGTCGCGAAAAAAAAAACACATTGATATTATTGCGCCGACCGGACCTTGAGCTTGGGCCGCCACAACACCTCAGCTAAGGATTTGGAAGCCTGTCGCTGCCACCTTTGGCAATCAACGAAAAAAATATTTTACCCGTTGAAAAACAACCTCATAGAGCGTTAGAGGCCATAGAAATTTACACAATGGCGCCCGTTGGAGATCTCTTCAAGCGCCGCGAACTGGTATGCGATGGCAACTACTGTTGGTATCGTTCAAGATGGCATGAGTGGGGTCGCTGGGTAGTTCTCGGACTCGCCATTGCTCTCTTCTTCCTCGTCCTCGCTTATTGCATGTGAGTTCTACGATGCTTCTTCTTCTTTTACATGTCGCAGCATGCTGACAATACAATCACCATGTAGGATCACATCTCGCCGTCGACGTAGACAAGGCATCGCTCCCATGTACGGAACTGGATGGATGGGTGGTCAGAAATGGGGAGGACAGCCGCAACAGCAGAATTCCTACCCGATGTACGACTACAACCAGCAGGGCTACAACCCGAACTACCCTCCCCCGAACGGAGAGTACCAGAATGTCTATCCTCCGGCCCCTCCACCACCCGCGTACGGCCAACACCAGCAGCCGCAGAACACAGGCACGACGTTCAACACCAACGATGGTTACTACGCTACAGGTGCGGCCGGCGTCCAGCCTACTCACCAGCGTGGCGACGTGTATGCGCCACCTCAGGGACCGCCCCCGGCCAAATCTTGATGCTGTGAAGCATAGCGACGGGTTTGGACGAGAAGGCATTTCGAAACGATTTAGGAGAGGGTGAGTTGTGATTGAGAAACAACCCACCCTCGATGGTACGGACATTTCATGATGGATCTTATTATGAGAAGAAGAAGAATTGAATCGATATTTGGGGGCAGGATTAGGGCGGAAGTAATTATTTGAGGCGATGGACGGGTACCCTTGATATGTGTATCAATGCGCAAAACCGCCTTTGAATGGCCAGACAGTGCGAGACCAAGAGTCCGGAATGAGCCCATAGTGTGTCGCCTTAGAATAAATAACACAAATATTGAATACTAGCCTAAAATTTTTATGAGATTGGTAGTTTTTGAGGCTTTACATATTGATTCATTTTGATTACATTCAGATTAAATACTATAGGGCTTTCTTTAGAGTCAAGTGCAGCCACTGTGTACTGATCGCAGACTTTTGTCGCTTCGTTGTAGCATTAACAGTAATCTGCCATGCCAACACAGCTGCCTCCCCTCGCATGGGATCGAGTCCCACAAATGAAACAAGCCTGCCGTACCCGGCGCTATGGCGCCTTCGAAATGTCGAGGGTTTCTCGGTGTGGTAGCCCGACAAAGGTTGGTTTCAACACTTCACAGCCTCATTTCCTGTTTCCCTGTGGCTTGACTGGCCCGCGCGGAGCGGCTCTTGAAACAGTTCTGTAAGCCACCAAGCAGCATCAAACGGCTACAGCCAAGACACATTGATACGCAGAGGTTGAATCTCACCGACTGCTCGCCCCCCCTTTTTTCTTTATATATACATGTCCTTTTTGTCGGGCCGCAACGCAGACAATACACCGTCGCTTGGAGCAATTTGTCGCAGCGGCCTACCTTGGCAGTTGCATAATGATTACCCGCCTCGAACAAAGCGTGGCCTAACGGGAGGGGTTGAATGAGAAGGATTAATGGTAATTAGTCCATATTACGAGAGGAGAGTTAACTGGACCACGCTGCAATCGGGGATGGGTGACCCTGTCATTTCGGGAAATCCTTCCACGACGGAACGCTGTAGCTGTGCCCCCCATTAGCTCCTCGGTTGGATGCACTAAAGGGGAAAAGAGTTGACAGCAAGAACTGCCAAAGGTGGGAATGACGTCGGGGTGGAAATCCCTCTTTTTCAGCGCGATGATAGTCGAGGGTGGATCTCAGATATGGAGAGGCTTTCATCATAATTAATTTCCCCAGACGTGCAGATATGCTACTGTCGTGCAGATCGTGATGGATGGCCGAAGGCTGTCTGTGACCCAATCGAGCCAGCTGGATGGATCCTCTCTCTGCAAGGAGATCTCAGGAGGGGACTTTTCAAGGTCCCCCTCCCCTTACGCCGACTTTGTCCCGTGGTAAATTGTCATTGCTTTTCACAGTGGAATCGAGTGGCATTGGGCATTGTTCTAGGTCATTTAGCCCGAATTTAGTCTGTGGATGATCCTGACTATCCCATGCTTGAGGCAAGTGCTGGCCATCCAATTGTCGTCTGGACTCTGGCCTCCTTGCGCCTCATGTTACTTTTTGTCTTATTGGGAGGGAGGGTG
>NAGG01001154.1:0-16186 GCA_003031705.1 Calonectria naviculata
AAAATGCACATGCACGGGATGCGTCCGCCGGGTGGCTCCCGCGTCACGGACTTGCATCACCGGGGCGGGAGGGCACAAAAGCCGTTACGTTACGTACTTGGGACAAAAAAAATACCCTTGGGGACCATCGTCGTTTTGCCTCGGTGGTCTTGTGCCGGCGCAGGGGTGGTGAGATGCCTGAAGGGGGCTAGAGAGTGGATGCAGGCGGGCAGGTCAGGAGCTGGAGCTTGGTGACCGAGCGGGTGCGGCAGATGACTTTTTTTTGTTTTGGTTTCCTTGATTTGGCGGTCGAGGGAAAGAGAGGGTTTTTTTTGTGTGTGTTAGTGATGAGCAGAGGGGGAGGGGGGGGAATCAAGCCAGCCATGTAAAGTATCGAATTGTAGGTCTATTAGTGCGGGAGCAATGGCTGGCCATATAGCAGCAACACAGTGGGAAACCCAAACAGAAACGAAGCCTCCGCAAATGCCAGTTCGTATACCCGTCTCTCACCGAGGAAAGCTAAAATCTGCCTACACCTTGCGCACCATGCCGCGGCTAGTGGTGGCTTTTTTTGATCTGATCCCATCGCAGTCAGACTTCCAGGTGCGGGCCCCCCTCTGAATGAATTGCCCTGGCCCTGCACATTGTCGTCACCTGCCGGCATCCGGTTAACGCAAAACCCACCCCGCCGGCCACTCAGCGTGCGCCAATTCGCTTCGGCCAAAAACTTTTTCCGCGATGCCAACCCTGGTCCGACAAATCCCGTGCCAGTACTGGGCCACTGGGCCAAACTGGGCCAACTGGGTCCCCTGCGCACCGGGGCCCTGAGCCCGCTAGTTTTTGGGGCCCGCGGGCACCCTCTGGGCTGCTGATGGGCGCTGCCGCTGCCACTGTGAGCACTGTGAAGCCCGGGTGCCTCCAACTCGGGACAGCTTTACTTTAGTTTCGTCAAAACGCCTCCGAAAATCAAACCTCCCTCTCCCAATCCTCCCACGCATCACCGACCCTTTTTTTCCTCTCTCCTCTCCCGCTTTCCTTCCTCCCTCCCTTCCTTTCCGTTTGTATCCATCGTCATCCGCCCATCATGTTCAACCTCAGCCGCAGCCGCGTGGCCTCGGCCGCCCTCAACGCCTCCAAGGTATGTCACAGGCCCGGCGTGCGCCAAGCTTGATTTTGCCTCGACCGCCGCAATGCGACTGTTATAGAACCCGCTGACACCGACGCCGCCGCACAGCTCCAGATTGCTCCCGCCGTCAGATTCCCCGGCATTGCCCAGCAGCGACGAGCTCTGAGCATCCACGAGTACCTCTCCGCCGACCTCCTGCGACAGGTAATGACATGCCCTCCCCAGAGCTGCTGTGCACCGATGTAGCAACAGCCCACCCGACCCCTATCTATCTATCCTCTACCTACACCTTACCAGGAGCTCCACCCGTAGCTAACCACCTATGATGTCAACAGTATGGCGTTGGTGTCCCCAAGGGTGCCGTCGCTAAGACCGCCGAGGAGGCCAAGGCCGTCGCCGAGAAGATTGGCACCGAGGACATGGTTATCAAGGCCCAGGTCCTCGCCGGTGGTCGTGGAAAGGGTACCTTCACCAACGGCCTCAAGGGCGGTGTCCGTGTCATCTACTCTCCCCACGAGGCCGAGATGTTCGCCCAGCAGATGATTGGCCACAACCTCGTCACCAAGCAGACCGGTGCCGCCGGCCGCCTGTGCAGCTCCGTCTACATTTGCGAGCGCAAGTTCGTCCGCCGCGAGTTCTACCTTGCCATCCTCATGGACCGTGCTACCCAGACTCCCGTCATTGTCTCCTCCTCCCAGGGCGGTATGGACATTGAGACCGTCGCCAAGGAGAACCCCGACGCCATCACCACCACCTACATTGACATCAAGACCGGTGTCACCGACGAGATTGCCCGCGGCATCGCCACCGGCCTTGGATTCAGCGAGCAGTGCATTGAGGATGCCAAGGACACCATCAAGAAGCTCTACAAGATCTTCGTCGAGAAGGACTCTACCCAGATCGAGATCAACCCCCTGTCCGAGACTTCCGACCACCAGGTTCTGTGCATGGACGCCAAGTTTGGATTCGACGACAACGCCGAGTTCCGCCAGAAGGATGTCTTCGAGTGGCGTGACACCACCCAGGAGGACCCCGATGAGGTCCGCGCCGCCGCCTCCGGCCTCAACTTCATCAAGCTCGACGGTGACATTGGCTGCCTCGTCAACGGTGCCGGTCTTGCCATGGCCACCATGGACATTATCAAGCTGAACGGTGGCCAGCCCGCCAACTTCCTCGACGTCGGTGGTGGTGCCACTCCCGCTGCCATTAAGGAGGCCTTCGAGCTCATCACCAGCGACCCCAAGGTCACTGCCATCTTCGTCAACATCTTTGGTGGTATCGTCCGCTGCGACGCCATCGCCACCGGTCTCATCAAGACCGTCGAGAGCTTGAACCTCAAGATCCCCATCATTGCCCGTCTTCAGGGTACCAACGTTGAGGCTGCTCACCAGCTCATCAACGACTCCGGCATGAAGATCTTCTCCATCGATGACCTACAAAGCGCCGCCGAGAAGGCTGTGCAGCTGTCCAAGGTCGTCAAGCTGGGTAAGTTGCTCCAGATAAGAGATTGCGGGGGTCACACCCCGCATCACGTGTGTGATATGAGACATTGGCTAACGCAGATGCAGCTCGTGACATCGATGTCGGCGTCGAGTTCACCCTCGGAATCTAAACAATGGGTTACGGTTAGACGGGGAAAGGGATAAAGGCATTCCGGTGTAATATTTTGCGGGGCGGGAGTTCTGAATATCTGCAGAAAAAGAGAGATGAGCAGGCTCCGGCGCCGAGGAAAGAGACGGCGGAGGAACGGGGATTTCTGTTTAATAATTCCGCATGCATCGATGGGCCTGGACTCGCGAGGCGAGTAGGATTGAAATGCACCAATGGTTCGATAGATGATGGGCGGTATGCCCTCGAACAATGTGTTTCCATGTTTCCGCGTTTCGACGATCTCTCCATTCGCTCAAGCTTTTCGCAATGGCATGATGCATGAGCGGTCAGCGCTGCCAATTCGAAGCCAAAAATGCGCAATTCCCCGCGTTTGGCTTTCTGGCCCCTGTCTTATAAGCTTGCCATGCAGCTTCTCCGCACTTTTCCCCCTCGTTTTTGGGGGTGAGATGCAGGGAAGCGTTTGTCTCGTGAGATCTCGTGTGCAAGATTGGCCGGGGTAGATTCGCGGAAAGAGAAGGTGAGCAGTTTTGATGGCTCGTCCAGCGTGGTCCCGGGTGAAGGGAATGGTTAGCAAGTCTTGGCTGGCCGCAACGTGACGCTCACGGCCTGCGTATGCATCTGGCTTCGCCCAACGGCAGTGAGAAGCGGCAATATCAGATTGACGCGGAGAAGGGGTGAGGCAATGAAATGGCAAGGTGGCTGACGGGGGAAGCAACACTAACAACGCCCCCTTGACCAAGATCATGGTCCAAAGGCGAGAGTCATGGTGTGTACACCCGCAGGAGGAGCTTGAGTGGCTGATATGCTTGAATGTGAAGTGGCAGCACAAAAGGGAACAGGTGAAAGAGAATGTGTTAGTACGAAAAGCAATAATTCAAGACTTTTTGAATTATCCTTTGTGAGCGGGTAATAGCATAAAAATTGAAAACACACACACACACACACTGGGTCCAGAGGTTATGTCAACTTGGCCGTGCCGTGCACAAGAGTGTAAAAGAGTCGAGGCTTGGTAGGGCGTGGGTGATTTGAATGAGGTTGGTCGGTCCAGGTCGGCTATGGTGCACTCGGGTGTAAGGGAAGACAGGCAAGCTGGAGGACTTGGCACTGGCGAGTCCACCTGTAACAATGGGGTGGGGGGGTGTGTCGTTGGAAAAGGTGGGTTTCTTTTCAACCAAATGATGCCAATTGCCTGAAGCATGAGACGAAGTAAAACCGGGAATAAAACAAAAAGAGTAGTGTGGATTTTTCTTTATTTTTCCACCTAATCAATTACGAGTTTAGTTTGTTCAAGCTGCAGGGAGATGTGTAGTGTACATTGAGCGCCTGGCTGCTAGCCTGAAATGATATTAGGATGCATTGCGAAGCACATGGTATGAACTCGGCTATCGAATGCCCTCACGGCATCCAAAATTGCCACCGATGGATATGATTAAATCACCATCCTGTTTGGACCTCGGGTATGCGAACGGAATCACTTCTTGTGGCAGCCGGTAGCATTGACGGCTATACAATGATGAATCATAGGATGACAACAGGTCTGCGTAACATATGCACCTCAAGACGGAACAAGTGAAAATCAAGAACCAATATCAAGAAACTTTGATAATCTGATAATTACTAACAATTGGCTCAAAACCCTTTCCTGGTTGAGGGTGATGTCAAGCAGGCAAGCTGCCTGCTTCTTTGGTGCTTGGTGTCCGTTAGGTCCCTTGGCAATGGTGATCGTGTGTGACGTGGGGGGGGGGGCGGCAGCAGCCACCTTTAGCCACACTAGCCACGCTTCCAGAAGAGCTCCCGCCACAAACGGTTTGAGGCTCAGTTGCAGACTCTCAAACCTTCTGCCGCCATGCACTTAAAAACAGAGCCTCAAGTTCCCGACAGCAAAATGGGAGCCATCACGGACACTAGAATGGAATCCCCATCATTAGCAAAAAAATGACCCCCTTTTTTTTTTTCTCAGCTCGCCGCCATCGGCGCAAAGACTCATTCAGCTGTTTTTTCAACTTATCCTCGGTTATTCCAACGTGGCTGAAGGCCCACAGTTTGTTAACCAAGGTCCCCACGCTATCAACCAAATCTCCTGACTTTACGCTTGAATGAGGGCCCCCCTCGAACCGGGTTGGTTCCCTCATCTGGGCTCCCTGCATGTAATAATAGATACCTTACCTTACATAAAGCAAAAGAAAGAAGAAAAAAACCCTCTCTGCGAGCCCGGGCTGGGCCGGGATCCAGGCCCAGGTGCATGGGGGGTCTGTGTAAGAGGGCGGCGAGCCAATGGGACGATGCAGGCGGTATCACGGCTCCTGGGCTGCGCGATACACGCACAGGGGAAAGAGGCGGTTTTTTGTGGACCGGGACGAGGCCCTCTCGGTGATGATCCGCAAGTGGAGAAGGGGAAGAAGAAAAAAGAGCCTCTTGGGCGCCTCACGGGAATTACGTCGACACGGGTTCTGCGCGATTCCCAGCTCCACTTCTGTCTGGCCTGGCTCGATGGCGAGGTTTTTCGTGGGAGCCGCATCCCGAGCATGGAGCATGGGACGGGGGGCCAAGGGAGTTACGTACCAGGCTTGTTGATTAGATGTGGCTTGCCCACAGTGCAATCGCGCTCGCACTGTCGCAGTCTTGGGAACCCAAGATCGAAGATGCCACGCTTCTGGACAAAAGTTCATCGAGAGCTGAAGCGAAGCTAGACATGTCTTACACGGGGGGTCATCTGGGGGATTCGCGGCCCCGCCCCTCTTGCCCATTATGTATGCAATGTGAATGTGGATTGTTCCAAGATGTGAATGAGGGGTTTCATACCAAGGGAGGGGAGAGCTCATATTGCGGCCGTCGACTGGAGGCAACAAGCCCGCGCCCAGAGCAAGATGGCCAAGATGGAAAGGACCGAATGATGAGACAGCACAGGTATGCTTATTGAAACGTGGTATGCTACGTTTCCTCATGTAAAATGTGATTAGTGAAGGAGCCAGAGTTAGTTAAAAGGCAATGAGTTTGCTGGATAACCGACAACTTGGCCAACTCAACCTTTACACTCGTCTCTAGCAACACCACCCAACTTCTTCATTCTTCACAGCTCATATCTCAAAATGAAGGTCGCGACCCTCTTCATCTCTGCTTTCGCCGCGGTGGCTCTGGCGGCGCCGGCACCTGTAAGTACTTGAAGTTGTTGCGAGTGCCTAGCTGAATGCTGACTATGTTCGTAGCAAACCCAGCCCGTTGAGGTAGGTTGACTTTGATGGCTTGTTGTGAAAACACACTCGTTTCCAGCATACTAATGGAAGCTGGTGCAGATTAAAGTATGCATTCATGATTGCACAGTGGGTGGGAAGCCGTATATGAAATGCATGGTAGGTCGACTTGCATCAAGGTTGAAAGTGAGGAGCCGCTGGCGCTAACAAACTTGTTGATGTAGATTGACTGCATTCCCCCATCGTGGCGCTCTTGAGCATGAGTTGGCGTGGGGCTTTGGACGGTAGTTTAACACAGACATTAGGGTTATGAATTGATAGACATGGCTTTTGGTCTTTAACGATGGGTACCAATGTGATTGAGGGATGAGTTGTAATGACTGCTTCGTTTTGTGGGGGGTATTGGAGCCTGCTGAACTTGGCCATTCCTCTCGTTCCCGACTAGCATTTAACGGACATGTCGGTAGAAGCACATCTAGGCTTGAATACATACTGAGACATGCCGTGTCTTTATTAGCTGAGACATTTCTAGGCCTGGATGCCCATCTTGCTGTCTACGTGATCAGAATCGCATTGTTCGAGATGGGCGGCCCCGCTGTAAATAAGTGCACTGTACCACCAGCCACAATTTAGAAACGTCCCCAGTTAATAATAAAGGGCTTGCCGTACGAGATGCGCGACGAGTTTGCGAATACCGACGGAGCACCGAAGGCGAGATAAACATGGCCATTTTGCATGGGGGCAAAATGTGACCAAGATTCAGGCACCGTCACTCTTACGGCTGGATTCACACGCCACCCACGGCCGATAATTGCAAACCTGCCCAGTCCCACACAAAAAAGCTTCCTCCTCAGAGAGGTCCCTTTCTCTCTCAATGCTTTTACACGCCCCCCCTTACTGACCGCATGTTCAAAGACTTACGTCTCCCATCCCATGGCCCAATGTCCCCGAGAGGCGCGGCAAAAGAGAAAGAGACTCTCCGTCTTGTCTTGGCAGACACTTTGTCTGTCTGACCAAGAAAAAAACGCGGGGAAACGGGGGATGTCCAAAGGAGGGGAAAACGAACCATGATCATGCGGGAAGCCCTGCAGAGGCGAAGCCAAAAACGGGAATGTCGCAACGGGCTGGCAACGCTACTGACGAGTTTCCAGAAACAAAAAAGAAAGGGGAGAGTCGTTTGCGAGAATGAAAAAGATACTTCTCTTGGAGAGAGAGAAACAGCTTTCACAGCGTGCGTGTAAAAGAAGCAAGGACCCCCGTCCGGACGTCTCTCGGTCTCGCTCGGGCAGCGGTATTCCCGGTCGCAGGCATCTCTGTTTCTAAAGCGGCCCAGCTTCCCAGCTGTTAGTGCAGGGCCCAGGGCTCCAAGATCCCGTCTTGCCAGGGGGGTGTGGGCGGTGCGTCCCCACAAGGCGTGTGCGTGTGTGTTATGTGTGCTAGTCTGCAAGAGAGAGAGACACTGGGTGAAGGTGAGAGAAGCCAAAAGGGAAAAAGGCATCCTGGGCCCACGGCTCGATTCGCTGTAGAGTCCTTCCCCTTCGGCTACCTGCCGCCACACACACACCCCTCCCCCCGGTCCACCATGGCTAAGGTGAGGTGTGCGCTGTGTGTGTTTGCTCAAGACCGAGGATAACAGGAAAAGATAAATAGCCACCAGCCCGCCCTCTCACTTGAAGCTATCCCGATAGTTCTGTAGCTCAGAGACACTCAGATTGATTAGAAGTCAAGTCCACACACATACACCAAAGCTTCCTAGTCCACATTGTTACTCCATTACCTCTTGTCAGCCAAGTTCCTTCACCACCAATAGCCCAGCCTACTTACTCCCTCGGCTATCACCAAGACCACAACACATACATACACACTCTGCCATACTGCACCCTTGATCCCCTTTTCCTGGGCCATCAAGCATTTGCAAACCACTCAAACCAACACTCTAATTCACACAACCACGCCGCCCACCATGCCCTCAGAAAAGAAGAGCTGGTTCGCCCGCCACTGCGCTCCTCCTCCTCCCATCAACAACACCTCAGCCTGCCCCTGCGCCTCGTGCTACAACCTGGGCACCCACGACACCACCACCGCCGCGTCGTACTCATACACAAACTCATACGCCCCATCTTCCTCGTCTTCAAGACATGTAGATTCGCGGGCCGCCAGCCTGCGCTCCTCGAACGCCTCAGACAGCGCCTCCATCAGCAGCGCTGATACGGCCACCACCACGACCCACATCGAGCACGTCAAGCAGTAAATGGGACAAGCTCCCCTACCGCCGTTTACCGGCGTTGAAGCATCGAGTTCCCCTTTCCTACACGCCCTCCCTGGCCAAAAATTGGGTAGAGGGTGGGAGAGGGTGGAACAGAACATTACTTTTTCCCTTTTGTCTTTTTTTGTCCTTTTTTTCCTCAGCAGCCAACACATTCACGCAACATATACCCGCATCTGATGTCCTTTTTTGATGAAGAAAATTATCTTTTGCGAGCACGGCGTTTTTAAAAAGGGAATGGGGGGGATTTAAAGGGGTCCCATCCCCTAGTATGTTTATGAGAGCTACAGAGTAGAAAAACGAATACCAAAGCTATTTATTTTATTACACGCATCATTTGTAAAAGGAACAAATAAAATAACATAAAAAAAGTGGCACCCTTTCATGTACTCTGTTCCCTTCGTAGTCCATCTGGTGCTTTTCGTGTGAAATCGAAGCAGTCCCCTCGTCGTGAAGAAGAAGCCCGGGATCAGGGCAGTTGGCTACAAATCATGTCAGGGTCCGTGTTGAACGGAAAGTCGCCGATGCAAAGGAACGGGAAAAAAAAAGAGAACGTGCACGCTGAGCTGACACGACTTCATCTCGTCTCCCGAGTGTCCATTCCCAGGGGCGTGTTGCTTCACCTTACACGTTCCCCACCGTTTGGCCATTTTCGGATTCGGACGAGACGACTCGGTGGCCGATGTCGCGGCCGAGAGCAAGAGAATCCCAGCGGTGGGGATCGAGGTGGAGTATATGACAATAATCAATACATCATGTATGTATGTATACATGTACGCTGTGTATGCACATAGATACATGAAGCCGAGATGCATGATAAGGCGCCCTGCTTCCATGGGCCGAGCCGCATCGGAGGAGGGGCCGGGACGCACCAGCGCCACTAACATGACGAGTAGCGCTCAAGTGTCATTATCATGATGAATTCATCGTGATTTCAACGCCGTCACCTTTTTTCCCTTTTCTTTTCGACATGTTTCCTTCTCGTGCGTTGGCATCCCATGTCGCCACAAGCCTCCCATGAAGCATTGTCCAGCTCGCTCTGTGCGGGAAGCCCAGCAGCTTTAGTCATCCCCAATTTTTGACGTCACCTCATCCCACCCACACAATACAAGCCCCAGATACGAGGCCAGAGGTCACCTCACGGTATCAATGAGATGATCCCCAAACTCCCTGCCTTCTCTTCATCTGGTTCTGTTTCGAAATTGTCCCCAGAGTACACCAAAGTTCGGCCCCCGTAGTGATTTGCCATTTTTGTTTGCGCGCCCCCGTCGTTCGCTATGCCGTCCAGTGTCGATCCAGCCATCCTCGAGGCGCTCGGTTTAGACCCCGCCAACACGGAGATCAACTCGCACGGCGGATCGGGCTTTGCGTCGACCTTTCGGCTATCGTCAATTGTGGATGAGAAGCCGGTGAATTATTTTGTCAAGACCGGAAGAGGCAAGGATGCCGAGGTCATGTTTCGAGGTGCGTAGTTTTTGTCCTCGTCCTTATCGTTCTTACCTTGACATTCGCATGATGCCTTTCTCATCCCCAATCCGCTTCAATCAACTCCAATCAACTCATGGAACCCAGTCGCTGACCAAATCTCAATAGGCGAACACGCCTCTCTCAATGCGATTCATGACGTAGTCCCCAACTTCTGCCCTCGCTCGTATGCTCACGGCGCACTCTCAGCGTCAGGCAAGTTCTTCCTTGCCACAGACTTTCTCGACCTTGGCTCATCAGCCCCCGGCGGGTCTGGTCTGTCGCTGGCCGCCAAGCTCGCCAGGCTGCATACGACTCCGGCGCCCATACCCGAGGACCAGGAGAAACCCGTCTTTGGGTTCCCCGTCCCGACCTGCTGCGGCGCAACGGAACAGGACAACTCGTACAAGTCCTCGTGGGCCGAATTTTACGCGGAAAACAGGCTCCGCGGTATCTTGCGCGCAGCCATTAAGAACAATGGTTCTGACGGCGAGCTAGAGAAGGCTGTTGAGACCGTGGCCAGCAAGGTTGTCCCGCGACTCATTGGCGATGACACGGTCAAGAACATTACCCCGGTGGTGATACACGGTGACCTGTGGAGCGGCAATCATTCTAAAGGGCAAATTGCCGGCAAAGGAGGCTGTGAACAGGTTGTATATGACCCATCAGCCGTGTACGGCCACTCCGAGTATGAGCTGGGCATCATGAAGATGTTTGGTGGGTTTACCGGCAACTTCTGGAACGAGTACCAGAAGCTTGTCCCCAAGGCAGAGCCCGTGGACGAGTGGGAAGATCGAGTCAAGTTGTATGAACTGTGAGTGTCCCCAGGACCGGTTTGAAGAGCCAAGAGGCTAACCAGTCGCACAGATACCACCATTTGAATCACTTTGCCATGTTTGGCGGTGGCTACCGCGGAGGAGCCATGTCCATCATGAGGAGGCTCATTTCCAAGTACGGCAGTTAGAGGGCGCCATATTTGAACCAAATAAACCAAAATAGTACATCATTTCATTTAGCCCTACAACGTAGTAATGCCTAGACGCCTCCATGAATGGTGCTTGCTGTGTAGATCCCTTCTCTAATTGTGTTGTAGAATTCGACCCGAACCTCGCCCAGAAAATGCAACGACTCCCCGCCAAAACAAAAAGGCTTAACGATAGATGAGAAAAAAAAGTTGAGGGAAAAATAGACTGATGCGCCAGCTGGCGTTGGGTGGTGGTGTTTACGCTGCCAGCATGGCTTGTTGCTTCGGCCGCTCGGCCTGCGGCTCGGCCTCTTCGACGGGCGCTCTTTCTGGTAGTTCGGTTTCGGGAACGGTGGGAAGCTGCTCGTCGGATAGCTCTGCCACGAGAGCAGCCAGTTCTTCTTCCACCTCCTCCTCGTCCTGGTTCGATATACGACCTCCGAGCATGTCGCTGACTTCCTGTGAGGCGGTTAGTAATAGAGTATGACGTAGGCGTTTGGGGGCCGGTTTCTTGCCTTTTGGTACGCGATTGCGTCTGCCGTCTCGCCCATGAGCTTCTCGACGTGCTCTATACCGCCCATCTCAGTGTGAATCTCCTTGAGCACCTTGGTTCCCTGCTGCAGTCCGAAAACAACGTCCTTTTGTATCAGCGCGAACTCGACGTTTGACGTCAGCTTCTCGAGCTGCTCGAGCTGGGCGTCCGTCTTGGCGAGGAGCGACTCCTGATACTTCTTGCGCCGCAGGGCCAGGAGGGCGCGCTTCTTGTCGCCCTTGGCGAGCATCTGCTTGGCAATGTCCGTCTCCTTGTCAGTCAGGACTGTTATTCGGCGCTGGTACTGGTGCAGCTTATCGCGCTGGATCTTCATGTCCAGGATCGCCCTGGCGGCGACAGAGGGTCAGCGGCGGTCACGAGAGCAGCGGCCAAGGCAGGCAATTAAAAGGCGGGACGGGACGGGGTGCTCACTTGTCCTGGGCGGTGATTTTGCTAGAGTTTGCCCCCATTGTGAAAAGCGCGGCCGCGAGTCTGGGCTCGGGATGGCCAGTACAGAAGGTAGGCAAAAGTGTGAGAGCGATATCTCAGTGATGCGATAGATGCGATGCGATAACCGGAGCGTCGACTGTCACGAGGGGGAAATCGTCATCGGAGCTTAGCGCTGCGTTATCGATAAGCTAGCCAGATCCATTAAACGGATTTGTGGGGGCGTTGCAGAGCAGCATGAACTGAACTGGGACATTGCATTTCTACCATGGTAATTAGATTAAATGAATGAATGGCATTTATTAGACATTAAAATCTTCCGGGGTTCTCTATTTATGTATCGGCTTGCCACTTTGGTTTTTTGTGCGAGATCGCCTTCGAAGATAATGCACCGCCGGAAGGTAGCCATGTTGATGGAACTCGCTCTCAAGATTGCGCGTATGGAAATTAATTGCTCTTTTGGCTGGGGCGAAACGGCCAGCCTTTTTGTGTTGAACGCTAATTGTGACTCTTATTGCTCCTGGGAAACTGGTCGAGCATACTTCTTGTTTCTTTATTTTTCAGATAATAATAATGAGAATAAATAAATAAATAAATAAATAAATAAATAAACATAAAAATAAAATAACCATAAATACAGCTCGCTCGCCGGGTGGTGGTGGCACAGCCATTCCGCAATCTACCTCTAGTTAAATAACAAATGATATGCTCAATCGGGCTGGATTTTCTAAGAGCACCCAGAGCCACAAATTTGACAGATACAATCAGTGTTTAATAACCGAGCAATGGCCTTTTATTATTTGCTTGACCAAAGAAGCAACCAATTTAGTCGTCTGTATGATGCAACCTTCTGCACTTGTGAAATCGGAAAAGAGAACTTTATCACGGCCAACTCAGAATATAAGATGACCCTCCTCGCCAATACCCATGATCTCCAACTCACACCTTTATTCTTCTTATTGGATATTTTCTTGGTGGCCCGTTGGAAGGTGCTGGCTGCCGGAGTCTTGGCTCATTACTTTCTGCATCCGCCTGCCGCGCTTATCGATAAGCCGCGATCCATCAAAAAGTACTTCCCCACCAACTTTTTCTCCAGAACCATTCTGACCACGCTGCGCCAGCCATAGCTACCAGCGCCATGGCGCCCAAAAGACAGGTAACCCTTCGGCCAGGCCTTGACAAGGATGTCTACCAGATCATAAAGAAGTTTGAAGATGCGAACGACGGCAAGCCCTTCAAAACCATCACGGCAGCTTACGACGCCATCAAGCGCTCCAACTCCAGCCTGAGCCGCCAGAAGAAGCGCCCACTCGAGGACTCGATCGATCGTGTACTCCAGTTCCGCAAGCAGGAACTCGCCGAATCCGACTCAGAGGCTGAGCTCGACCAGCCCGAGGCAACACCCGCCAAGCCCGACGACGATCGCTTTCTGCTCAACCGGCAGATGATAAAGAATTGGCACCAAGAACCCACGCCTCAGCCATCTTCGAACTCAACAGAGGAGCGTGCGACCAAGAAACGTCGTCGCCAGAGCCAAGGTGAAGAGCGACCAGCAGAAGGCGATGCTGCGACGCCCGCGCTCGCATTGACACCGGCGCAATCCACCGGCCAGGTCGAAACCGATGCCGCGCTTGTCGAGAAGCCGGAAAAGTCCGCTCCCAAGAAGTCACAAAAGTCAACCCGGCACAAGGTAGAGCACCCATCCAATGCCATACGACTAGGAGGGGTAAGCGAAGTCTACAATACCTTATTCAAACAAACCCATCACGTTTTGAAACAGTCGGAGCTATATGCCACTAGAAGATGGCGAAAAGTGCCTGGAATTCTTTTGTCCGGACTCCCGGGAACGGGGAAGAGATCTTTAATCCATTTATTAGCATCAAAGCTCGAGGTTCCGCTCGTTTCGCTCACTGGATGTTTTGAAGATCCTGAGCGAATGGAGAGGAGTCTTAACGACGCTATTGAAGACGCCATGAAGATAGCACCCTGTATCATCTATATCGAGCATCTTGACTGGTTCATGCCGAAACCAGGAAACAGCAGCCAAAACGAGTCTGGCCGCCGCGCGCTCAACATCTTTACGCGACAGATGCGACGTCTCCAGGAAGAGCAGCCCAGCGACCGACACGTGCTGGCCATGGCTACGACATCGAGGATCACGGATGTTGACTCTGAAGTACTCAAAATCGGGCTGTTTGAACGAACGGTCCAAATGCAGGCGCCGGATCGCGACGGGCGGCTAGAAATCTTCAAGGTACATACAGAACAAGAGGAGGTGGAGTTGGCAGAGGACGTCGACCTTGCCGAGGTGTCCAAAATGACACACGGGTTTGTGGGCGCCGACATACTCAATCTCATAACCCAAGTTCAGCAAGTCACCTTGGAGCGAACCATGAATGACCTTGATATTACAATGATGCCACAAGAGATCAACGACGATGTAATGGACCTATCAGGCGAACCCGCCCTCTCCCTATTCCCCGAGCCAACCCCGGCTCCTCTTACAATGGACGATTTCAAGGTGGCCATCAAGAAGTTTGTCCCCTCGCTACGAAAAGAAGGTTTCACAGCTATTCCTAGTGTCACATGGGACCAGGTCGGTGCACTTCGTGAGGCGCGAGACCAACTCGAAATGTCCATTATTGGTCCTATCAAGAACCCCGAGGTGTATAGCCGCATTGGTCTCAACCGACCTGCCGGCTGCGTTCTCTGGGGGCCCCCTGGCTGTGGTAAAACATTGGTGGCCCAGGCCGTGGCCAACGAAGCGCAGGCCAGTTTCATTCTCATTAACGGCCCTGAACTTTTGAACAAGTATGTTGGTGAGTCGGAACGTGCCGTCCGAGAAGTTTTCAACAGGGCTCGTTCGTCAACGCCTTGTATTCTGTTTTTTGACGAAATCGATTCAATCGTATCACGACGTGAGGGTTCGTCAAACGAGGCCAGCGCACGAGTTGTCAACGCCCTTCTTACCGAATTAGACGGAGTCAAAGACAGAACGGGCATTTATGTAATTGGAACAACCAACCGACCTGATCTGATTGACCAGGCGATGCTCCGTCCGGGCCGTCTAAGCGTCCGTATATTTTTCGACTTGCCCACACCCGAGGAGCGAGCCGACATCCTCCGTGCTATTTACCGCACCAATCACGCCGAGTGGAAGGACGAGGAGCTAGCGAGGCTTGAATCCGTGGCACAAGACTCGCGATGCAACGATTTTAGCGGTGCCGACTTAGGAGCTCTGCATGAGAAGGCGGCGCAATCGGCGCTCAGAAGGTGGCAGCGAAAAGAGAAGAAGGAGCTCGAGATTGATGGCGAGGACTGGGAGCATGCCCTGACCAAAACACGGCCCAGCGTAACAAACCCAGGAACGTTCCGGAAGCTCAAGGAAAAGCTAGAACGGAGCAACTAGGTGGGCAGTAGACTAAAAAGTAGGCTGGCGTAGAGTTGTTAGGCATGATATAGATGAATAGATATCCCGGTTTGACCTAATGAGCGTCTTTTAAAGCACCCATATAAATTATATAAGAATTCTAAAGAATTTTGTCCATTTATTTATATATAAATAAACTATTTATTGTCTTTGTTTATAAATAAGTGAATTCATTTCTTTATTAATCTTATGGATAAATAATCATTTTCTTAAACCTTTGAGGTACATGTACAAAGTCCAAGTAAGTAACTCGAATTAAGGTTTATTTTTGGCATGTCCAAAGTTGGATCCCAATCGACATATCGATATTCAGAATCACAGGAATGTCCTATAGATGCCACTATTTGTGTATGTATTCATCCGTGATAAATAAATAAGCCAGTGATGCCTTGTGTTTATCATTTCTTTATATGGCAACTTTTCCTTAGCAAGTCAGGACAGGATTGACGTAACCCAGCATGCGCTAGGAGAAAAACGCCACGCATGGGGAACGCCGAGAAGTGCCGAAGGATCGATAAGGAGGCTGCAGACTCCAATTATGTGTGACGATCCGGCAAGACGGGTTGTTGGATGTTGTTGATGACGTTGGCCACCAGGGGCCCTCTTCTATCACAATACAAATACGGGCTGCATTGCATTGTCCTTGATGAGAAGACAACCCAGCTACCTGACTTGTTGCTGTGGGTGTCCACCCAAGGTTCCTCCCAATCTCCGCGCGTACCGACCTCCCGGAGCAGAGGCAACGACGTGAATCATTGATGAATAAAAAAAATGGATACGGGGGGGTTCATTTGTCTGTGTGCCAATGAGATACCAAGTGAATTGGATTTAATAAGCACGTACACCCTTGATCTCTGATTCTTTACATCATTATACATATGTCTAATTGATCCTCGACCCTCGATCCTCCCATTTTCCACCAACACACTACACGACCAAGCCGTCTCTCCCCCCCTAAAAAATGACCCAGCGACCAATGAAAAATCCGACCAATGCCGAAATCAGAAATCCCGAGGGCCCGGATCACCGTTTCGACGATTGTTTATGCAAGTTCCACCGACATTCCCCCCTGTCCCGTGTCCCGCAATAAAAACGGTATCATGTAGAGGTCTCGTCCGAAAAGGGGGAATGAGAATAAACAAGAAAGAGAAAAAAAAAAAAAAAAAAGTCAATTGA